>NDGN011555275.1:1197-18303 GCA_002564285.1 Tympanoctomys barrerae | reverse complement strand
GGTATTCTATTGGCATCTAAATACTATAGGTGCTTGAATTCAGCAAAACAATCCAAAATTGTCCAACAGTCCATAATAACGTCTGGGTTATCCACAGAAGTTATTGACTTGAGCCTTTTACAGCTCATCGAATTAATATGGCTTAACTTTATATACCTCATTTTTATACTTTTCTGATGGATGGTT
This sequence comes from Tympanoctomys barrerae, assembly GCA_002564285.1. Classification (NCBI taxonomy): domain Eukaryota; kingdom Metazoa; phylum Chordata; class Mammalia; order Rodentia; family Octodontidae; genus Tympanoctomys; species Tympanoctomys barrerae. The sequence goes on along the minus strand of NDGN011555275.1, from coordinate 18,117 downwards.
AAGACCAAGATAAAGCAAGACCTATATAACAAGAAATGTAACTTTTGTGTCTGATAAGATCAGTCAAGTACTCTCAGGATTCATCCTGTAACCCTGTACCGCACTTTGTAGATCCTTTGTCAGTGTACGTACTTCTTGTCATGGCATAACAATTATTACCATACTATCTCTCAAGTAAAAGCTTTTTCTCTTCTTTAAATATAGGGTAATAAATGAAAAAAGACATAAGAAAAAGAAAAAATAATGTCACAGGACTGACTTGCTACAATTCTATATATGGTTAGAGTTCTAAATTTCTGTGTAAAAATATGTGTTTATTCCTATTTTTTTAATTATTGTTTCTTCATGTTCTGTAAGTACTTATAGCTCAACATATCAATACTTGATGGAAAATATCTATTCCATGTTATGCCTAAGATGTTTGATATTTAGACAGATAGGGTAAATTGAACTGCATATGTTGCACAGTAATAATAAGCTTCTCTTCTGGTAGGTTAACAACCTAAGTTAGCAGATCAAAAATTGGAGAAAAGGAAGGGCCATGAGGTCAGCCAACATTTTGGTCCTAGACTTTCAAGGTCAGTGCAGACTCAGGACATAGGAAAACCTATACTGTAACAGCATGTAACTCAGTTGTGCCCCAAATTTTCTGATTAGGGAGATTATTGAACCACAGAGAAATGTGATCAATGGTGTATAGTGTGCCTGGGGAGAGTCACATGAAGAGAAAACATTCTCTCACGCTTTCATAGAGAGTAAATTGTTCAAGCAATGGCCATGACTGACCCACATGGCTGATGCTGGGCTACCTTTCCTATATAAGATAATCTATTTAATCTTTCAGAGTCCTCCCACCACTTGAGGTAAAATTTTCTAGACTACTTTATTGTAAATATTGAATATAACACAAATTCTACTTTATCTTTATCTTGGCATGCTGTATTAACTAATTCAAAGAAATGAAAATGTTTCAGACTATAATAATATATCAAGATTCCAAAAAAAGAGTTTGTGTATGTGTATGTGTGTGTGAGTGAGTGTGTGTGTGATGTCTTCTCAATTTGAAAAATATCTCCAGAAGACAGTTTTGTACCAAAAGAGTGAATTTAATATGTAGCATTTATCATCACTAGGCTTTAATTCCAGAGGTAATGTTTTATTTCTCAAATTAAATAAACTTGAGAAACTAACTTATCTCACAAATAGATGTCAACACATACCTATTTTTTTTTAATTTTGAGACAATGTCCTGCTAAATTCCCCTGGCACAGTACTTAAAGGTGCACTCCTCCTGCCTCAGCCTCTCAGAGCACCAGGATTTCCGGCATGCTCCACAAAATCCAGCAGTCTAAAATTATATAATAGTTATTTTGTGAAAGAAATGTGTATGTTTGCATCTTTAAAATGTATCTTAATTAAAGCACTCCAGAGATCCCAACACAATTTCTCTCAATTCTAAGTTCTGTAGCTTTCCAGAGATAGTGCAAGGCTTTCCTTTTCTGAGCTGTTGGGACTCTCTGAAATATATACGGAAAAGTCAAATCAAAGAATAAATTCATCAGGCAGGATTAGAAAACTCTGTGAGTGATAGTTTATTATCTGCCCCAATTACTATTACAAGGAGCTATAATGATCTAGATGTAGTCATTTGAGGGAAGCAGATAGTTAGAAAAGATGTGTCAAAAATACAGAGAAAATAATCAACATTTTTGACTTAGGAAAAGCTCAGCATTCAGGGTCTGGGCACAAGGGAGACTTCACAAATACATCAGGAGCTAAGGCAAAAATCTAAAATCAGAATACGGCAAAAAAAAAAAAAAAAGTGATGTGCCCCAGTTTCCCAGAGAGTAATTTCATGCAAATGCAGGGCAATTTTTTTGCACAAGTTTCTGCCAAAATCTAGGCAAAAGAGACCAACATTACATCATTTATATGATCTGCACATTTTACGCAATTTTCTAAAGACAAATTTTAAGTAGCCAATTACTAATAAAAGCAATGGGAAAGGAAAGCCTTTTGTCTGTGTCCTCTGACTCCCTCACACGATGTCCCTCTAGTGAGGTTAATGAAGCTGCTGCCCAGGTAAGAGACCATTTGATTAAAGTTAGCTCATCTCTGAGAGATGCATGAAAATATAAATTTTTATGTGATTTCTTAAAATTGGAAACTCTTTAAACTGGACTTGGTACAGCCAATGATAAATGGTAGAATTATTTTTTTTTAAAAAATCTCTATCACTAAAGCAAAAACAAAATTTGGTGCTTCTGCCCAAGGCAAAATAACTTGATTCAGACTTACTCTTCCATAAAAATAACCATATTACTGAACAAAATATATTAAACAATTGTTCATGTACATTAGACACCAGGCAGGGCTGTGACTCTTGAAAGCAAGCACAGATACAGTGAGCTATATGCCACACTATGCGGTCTCCCTGGGAGCTTTTTCCCTCTCGCCAAGCTGCAGGCTGGAGCTCCGGCAAAAGAAAGAATCTTGCTGAGCTAAGGAGGCAGAGGAGGGGAGCAGGATGCTGAGCTGGCTTAAGTTCCTCCGTAGGACCCCACAACACAGGGAGCGTGACAAAAATGTAGGGAGGAGGTTTTTCCCGACGGATCCTCGGAAGGCAGTGAGCTACATCTGTGCAAGGCAAAGCTCGGCAAGGCCTGAGGAGAAAGGGGCTCTAGAGGCAAACTCAGAGCCAGGAGGCTGCTCTCCCATTGGTGGAAGACGTTCGAATTTGGCCCCAGGGGAGCGGTGAAAGCTTGTTAACCACCCTGGTCACTAAAGTTGAGATGCCGGAAATGTCCGCATGAGAGATATGATCTGTTCTACAGGAAAAAGAACACACAAAAAGAGCAGAAGAATCTGGCAATTGCAGGCGCCAAGCAATACACGTAGTAGACAGAAAAGCTTCCAAGTAAAGCAACATCTCTCTCTCTCCTTTTTGAAATGAGCATGTTTATTGAGTGCCACTCTACATTTATTGTGTTTAACCTTGTATTTGGCTTTTACAAGAGCTCACAGCTAAGACTTTTACCCTAAGTGTCAGGAGACTTCAGAAATAGATTCTTCAGCAAGAATGAAACTTAGGATTTCGCCAGCTCTTGGGGGATGGACTAAATGCATTCTGCAGAAGGAAAGGTGCATGAATCTTTGCACATCAGAGGTAGAATGTGTGGTTTATATCTCAGTGTACCCCCAAGCCTTGCGTGCTTATAGGTGGGGCTTTTTAAGGCAGTGATTGTATCATGAGGAACTTCAGTGAATCAGTCCACTGATGAGTTTATAGGCAAATGTGGTGTTGAGGGATAGAGTGTGGATGGAGGAAGCTGGTCTCTACAGCAGGGCATAGAAGTCTCTATCTCCCTCCCAACTGCTCACTTCACACTCTGCATTCTGGATGCTGTAAGCAAGGCAGCATTCTTCTGGTGATGCCCTTTTACCTTGCTGTTTCTGTGTAAGCCTGTCTATCATGGACTGCAATTGTGAAACATGAACCCCTATAAGGCTCTCCTCCTTTAACTTGCTGGTGTTGGGTATTGTGCTCCAGGGACAAGAAACTGATTAAAATATTAAGCAAGATATCTGGAGGTGTGGAAGGGTCATATTAAGAATAAATGAAACAATTTTAGAGACAGAAGTGCTTCAGTAGTGACTGTATTCAAGCATAGTTAACTCTCACATTAGGGCTTGAACTGTCTCTATAGTTTGCAAGGTAAGTGGCACCAACTACAGCCATCTGAATAGGGAAATAATATAGAAAAATCATATAGTTAGTGAAAGAAGAAAGCTTGGTGAATTCAGAGTCTGTGTTCAGAGTACACAACAATGGACATAACTAGATAAGAGACACCTAAATGCCATGGAGAAGAAGCAAGATACAAACCCAAGCAGGCAGCAGCAATGAGACAACAGGCTGAAACCAGGAAGACAACAAGCCTCCACTGAGAAGTTGCCAGGAGGACTGTCTGAGTTTTCTTCCCGCTGATTTAAAGGTACAGACTGGTTCCCAAAAGGGACTGTGTCATTCACAGGCCAGGGCAATAATAATATGCTTCTAAAATTACCAAGTATGAATGTTATAGAATAGAGTTTCATCCCTGAGATCATGGGCATTTGTGAGGTTAACGTTGCTAATGCAGGTCAAAAAACTAGTTAACAATCAAAGGGACTGTTTTACTGAACAGAGTAGTCTATAAGCTGAGTGCGTCTGACAGCCTTTCACTTGCTAGGAAATCAAGCATCAGGAATTTGCTTTGGATCCTTCCAGCCAGAAACAGCTTTGCCAGTGATAATTGGGAGACTGACAGAGCCCGATAACAAAGGGAAGAAGGAGCCGGGGTTGCTAAGTAGGAGTTCTGGAACGCAGAGCTTCCTGGTTGCTTCCAGCAGCAGCAGATTTTGTGTTTATTTTTGCAGAGACTAAACAACTACACCACAGAACTGAGAGACAAAACCATTGTGCAGAAATATCTAATATTGTGAATGACCACACCTGAAAGGATCGTGTACATAAAAACACAAATACTTTCTACCATCACTGGGTTCACATTTTAAAAATCAGTTCCGTATTCATGTTTACCTTTTTAGTCCTACCAATTTTGTCTACTCAATTCCTAGTCTAAAATTTTATACCCAGATTTTCATTGTTATGCTTTAATAATTTATATTATTAATCTTCTTATGAATTTTGTTTTCAAATTAATATTTTGGTTGTTTGTGGTCATTATCATTCCTTATGTGTTTCATTTAATTGATCTTACTACTCATCACCAGGGCCTCTATAATACAACTTCCCATCCTCAAAGGGCATTTTTCTTATGACTCAGCCCAGAGCATCTCTGGGTAATGTCACCAGGGAAGGAACTGGTGCAGAGCATCTTACTGCATATGGTAGAATGTATTATTGTTGACACTGCACAAGCAATGCCATATACCTATTTATGGAAACTAGTCATTGTCCTCCTTGCCCCTTTAAAGTCAGCTTCCAGAATCACCACCTAGCAATGGACACATCCAAGCCCCAATGTTTTTTTTCCTACACATATAATCTGATTTTCCCTACTTTCATGTTTGTAAGACATTTTTTATTTATACTTGGAAATTCAGATACCTCAGCAGGGTATGTCTACATATTGGTTTCATTTCATTAATGCTGCCTGCTTCTCAGTGAGACCCTTTATTCTGCAGACTCAACACTTTCTTCAGGTTAGGAAAGTTTTCTATAAGCACAACTTTGATTCCTGGTTTTTTAAACCATTTTTGAACCTCTGTTTATTTATTTGTTATGTTGATTCTCCTTAATATTTACCTTTTGTCTTCACTCTCACCTTCTTCCTGTTATAATCCTTTCACCCTGTATCCTACAAAAGGTTCCCTAATGTGTATTGCACACCACTCATATCCTTTTTATAGTGTCACTTTTTAATCTTCTTTATTTCTAATGGATATTGCTTCTCAGCAGCAGTTTTCAAAATCATGCTAATATTTACTTGCCTTGTCTGGCTCTCCTTTCATCTAGGTCTTTTGTCTTCCTGTTTCTACTGGGTTATGGCTTGTGTCTAGTTGTCGCCACAATGCCTCATGCAGTCAAGGGAGGGGCTTTTTCAGAGGTGGCTGGATCCAGAGTGTGTGATGCTGGGACTGATTCATGGTGCAATGCTAAACTCAAGGGAACTAGGATTAGATGTGTGTGTGATACCTGCCCTAAGTAGCCTGGGTGAGATGTGATGGATAGGAAGAGCTGTGGCCATCCCTTGCTGCTCTCTTACTCTCTGTCTGCCAGGAATTGTGTTTCTACTGTGATATTTGTTTACCATACACCCTGCCTTGGAGCCAGGTGAAATCTCTACAAACTGTGAACTAAATAAAGTTTTTTGCTTTTAACTTTGGGTATCAGGTATTTTTATCTCAGCAGTGAGAAAAATGACTAAAACATATTCTTTTTATTTTCTCATTGTTTTTATGTCTTGAATTATTATAATCATTAAGCCCAGGTTTTCAAAATGTATACCCATGTACTACAACAAATTGATGACATGTTTGCACCTGTATTTAAATGGTTTTATTCCATAAAATCTTTTCATAGTTTGACAAGTATCAGGCTTCCTGGACATTGTTTTATTTGCTTGTGCACAAAACCATGGCATAATACATACTCATACTTAGGGGAAAAGTGCTACTGTTCTTCATGATTTCCTTACCTCTATACTCATAAAATTTTCATTAGTAGGTCTATTCACTGTATGTTGTTTCTCTATATATTTTTTAGTATTTAACAACACTCAGCCAATGTCGCTGATGGGTCACAAAAGGTAATACTCTCTTCATATAGGGTCAGCCAAATGTGCAAGTGGACACATAGTACTACAAAATCAGGGGAGAAAATAAAATCTAGAACACGAAAACAGAGCTAGAAAAGGCAGCATTCCCAGGGCCACTCCTTCTCACTAATATCTTCAAGCTCCAGAATGAGATACAGCATCCATATTATATTTTCTTTAAAATTAAAAAACATAGGCATTTTACACCCTGAGCAGGTGTAAAAAGAAGGTTAATCACAAAAAGTCACATGGGAGGGTGGCAAATTGACTGCAGCTGGCTCTGACATTTGCGTGACTAAGACTTTATATCTTTATGATAGATGCATTCAATGGATGGAGATGAAAATTATTCTCTTCCTTTCTCTGTTTGATTTATGCCACAGTGTCCTAGATCTCTACTGTTACAAGAATAACTGGTAATTGCTCTAGAGATTGGGCAGGTCATCACCCAAATATCCTTAATTCTACATGTAGCCATGAATGTATGTATTTCTGTGACCCTGATAACTTTTAATTAGAATTTATGACTGCATTTATTTTTAATCAAGAACTGTATGACAGTGAGTATGGGGGAAATTCAGGCATCTTTCAACTCTTTCTCTTTCTTTTCCTCGCCTGAACATGTCAGGAAGGATTATCATTAATCTCTCTTGTTAGTTACCATAGAATGACTGCTCCCATTGCTAGAGAATGAAGTAGCTGCATTCAAAGTCTCTCCTGCCCCTTCCCACTGCCAGCAAAGTCAGGCTCCCTATAGTTGCCTTCCCCAGACAGACCCTGTTAAGGGCTTCTTTCTTCTGTCATTGGTAGGCTCAGCCAGAGGAGAGTGAGAACCACAGTTTGGATTTGGAGAGGGCTGCTGCTCTTGGGAGTCTGAAGCCATGTTCACTAGCCTAGCTTTCTACATTGGAAGAGAGATCATTCCTCATGCCTTTATTGAAGAATGAGGTACAACCTGCAAATTCAGAAATCTTTAACTATTTAGAAATGTATTGGAATAGGAAACACATTGCCATTAATCCCACTAAAATAGTTAAAATACACTTATCCTATCATATTCGCAGTTCAAGAAGCCCTATTTTTTTCTTTCCTTTTTTTTTGTGTGTGTGTGCACAGAAATCACACTCATGACCTTGCACTTGTCAGGCGGGCACCGTACCCTGAGCTACATCCCCTGCCCCAGAAGCTCTCTGTTTATTTTTTTATGTTTTAATCATTTCAATGAGAAAATAGAATAGCAATGAAACAGTTTCAAAACAGGTTAGTAGTACAGTTACAATAATTAAAATATTGTGTATTGTTGTCTTCATAGTTGTTATTCAGAGGACAAGGGGCTGGGGAGATAGCCCAGTAGAATAAGTGCTTTCCTGGCAAGCACAAGGGCCTGAGTTCAATCCCTGGTTCCAAAAAGAAAAGAAAAAAAACAAGGACAAGCAGACATGATATCTTGTGCAAACAATATTAGTACAAATATTTCTTCTCATTGAACTAAGAGAAAGTAGCTGTATATCTATCCTATCTTGTATATTCAGATACAAAATGGTCCTTCATTTATATTCCCCTTTTCTGTTTTGTCAGAGATGGGTGTTCCATTGTTGTTTGAGAAGCCATTTTAGGAGAAGTCTTTCAAGGACCTTTTCATACCTGATGCCAGTTCAAATATTGTAGGTACTTGAATTCAGCAAAATAATCCAATAGAGTCCAATACTCCGTAATAGTAGTGGGTTATCAGCAGAATTGGCAATTGTCATAAGTTGTTAACTTGAGCCTTTTACCGCTCAGCACATTAATATAGCTTTACTTTTTATACCTCTTGGTTATACTTGTCTGCTGGATGATTAAGACCAAGTTAAAGCAAGCCCTATATAACTCAAAAATTAGCTTTTGTACCTGACAAGTTCAGTCAAATCCCCTCAGGATTTACCCTGAAACCATGTACAGCAGTTTATAGATCTTTTGTCAGTGTCAGCCATCTGGATGAGTCACAGCCATTGTTTGACCAGTTTGCTTTTTGTGAAAGCCTGAAAGAATGTTTTCTCTCTAGGTGACTCTCCTGAGGTACATTATTATAGATCACTTTCCTCTGTGGCCCCGTAATCTCCTTGAACAGAAAATTTGGGACACCACTAAGTTACAGGATGTCACAACACAGGTTCTCTTATACTCTGAGTCCTCACTGACTTTGAAGGGCTAGGGCCAAAATATTGGCTATCCTTGTAGCCACACTTTTTTTTACCAAACATTTACTTTAAAGAGAGTATAACTGATATGACATGAGAAGCAGTACATATTTAGAAGACCAAAATGATAGCTATTTCAAGCATGGTTTTAGTATTACACATTTCTATCCTCAGTGTAGTTGATTAGTTCACTGATATCAGCACATATAATTAGTCAGGGTGAGAATTCTACCCATTAACTGCTATTTTCAGAAACTGATGGAGATTCTTAGGACTATTGCCTTAACCATCTTGTGCATATAAATGTATGGCTTTACCGCTGCCATATTTCCTAACTTTTCTCCTTGGAGAGGGACCAAAATGACTAGAAGCCATCTTTTTGAGTGTTTCTAATTTTGCTATTGTACAATGTTATACAATATGCTATCACAATGTCCCAAATCAATTAGAAACATTTATCATTCTTAGTCATTTTGTCCTGGAAAAAAAGCTAAAATCACACAGTGCCAGATCTAGTGAATGTGGCAGATGAAGAGATGCTGTAATGTTTTTCCAAGCCTGCCTTCCCACTGGGTGGTACACACTTGACAACAGCACTTCACATTTTTTTGGCTTGTTGTCACTTTATTATCATCTTCTGTATTTTCCAGAGTTGAATTGCCATGTTTTTTACTTAGTATAGTGGATTTGCGCTTACCTGAGCAGGATTTGTGGATAGCATAGTTGCTAAAGCTGTCATAATCATACTTCATAATTCTTCAGACTCTTGTCAGTTAAAATATCATATATACATACATATCTATAGATAGATAGATAGATAGATAGATAGATAGATAGATAGATAGATAGATTCAATTAAGTTTTTGTTTCCTTTCAGGTTCCATGGCCATTCACCAGCATGATTTAGGATGAAGTTAGCCCAGGGTAAGTATTTGGAGCAATAAAGAGCTATGCTCTCGCAGATTTACTAGTTATTTAGTTTATTCCTCCTTTCACACTTCATAGGAAAATACAATCATTCTCTATCAGAACAATGTCTGTTCTTCTACTTATGGTGAAGTGGTCTGTTATGGTTAATGACAGAACCTATGGAGTAACTCCTTGTAGGCAGAGTTGTAGACAGCTATTATTTTAAAAGACTTCTCAAATACACTTTTAAGTGACCCGTTACTTTTGACTATAATATTTGTGCTTTTGAACTGTGTATTGGTACATTTGTGATAAGTGACACACTATGAAATCTGTCCTTTGTGTGAAGAGTAGAACACGGGAAAGTAATGCAAAAACCACATTTCAGAGTTTATCACAGAGTCACACATGAACACACACATACTCACATGCACCCCATGCTGAACAACTGAGATTGCACTTACATTCTATTCTATAATCTTTCTTTTTATTTTGTACCTGAAACCAAATCAAGAGTTTTCCATATTACAAACTAAGAGAAAATAAAGAGGGGTATTATAAAAAGGCAAATGTAGACATTTGATGATCTTCCAATGACCACACAGATATCCCAGAAGACCCTTGTGAAGAATTGTAGATATTCTCACTACTTCCTTCTTTACATTGTTTATTGTCTGTTAATTTTTATTTTTCAAAGAATAGGCAAAACCTTAGACTTTCTGTTTTTATTTTTTGAATCATCTATTTATTGATTTATTTACTTACTTATTTACTTGATACAGGGTCTCACTATGCAGCTCAGACTCATAGCGATCCTCCTGTCTTAGCCTCCCCAGCACTGCGATTACAGGCATGCACCACCATGCCCAGTTTTGGGCCAGCACAACATGCTGTACAACATCAAACCCAAGTCCTTGCACTTGCCAGCCAGGTGCTTAAACCACCGAGCTATCTCCCCAGCCCTATGTTCATTTTCATCCAAGAATTGACTTTATCCCCCTGTTTTCATGCATTTTGTTATTAAACATCTGATCCCAATCTCACCATCAAACTAGAGATTTTAAAGATGAGCTCCCAAATTTCCAGGTCTATGGAACTAGACCTCATTAAATCTTCTTTATTAATGGGAAGAATATGGTCCTTAAATCTACATGTCCATGAACCAGTAGACTCATCATCTGAAGATATATCTAGCTATCTTCTATGGAATGGACCAGATTCACAGGGATCTGGACACTACTGGTTATCAGTAACAAGATAAGCAAGAGCAAACTGTTCTGCTATTCCTAAAGATCAATTCTTTGTGCTTCAAGGACAAATATTGGATTTACTACTGGATTTCATTCCACAGGAAGAAGGATGTTATCAAATTTCTACTTTCTATGGTCACCTCAAGGCACATGCTCATTAGAAAGCACATAAAGCATATTCATATTTCCCCTTCACACGTTTGATGCTACATCTTATGTTTTTACATGTCAAGGCAAATGTTTGAAAATTAAAAATGGAGGTTATTATAAATTCATGTTTTCTTATAAAACTTTGAAGGAAGCCATTCTTTGATAGACATTTGTAAATTTAATTTTCAATGATTTAGACTTCAGGCAGTGTGTTCTAATCTTAAATTTTTGTTAGAAAAATTATTTAGGAATCTGGGTTTCAAGTATTGTTTACATTGCTATCTAATCACTTGGTGATCTTTAGACATTTCTTTCTAAAATGAAGAAACACCACTGTGTGTTCTGTAGGAGTCTTTGTTTTAGTTTCTGTTGAAATGGCTTACAGATTGGAAAGAAAAAAAGGACAGGGAACAGGTTCTTTTAGTGATTCAGAGCTTATACTCTGCATAAGTGTATGATTTCAAAATATGTTTGCTAAAGCTTTACTTTTCTAAGGTAAAATTGGCCATTTGGACCAATTTCCTATGTGACTTGTAATGAAACTCAATCTAACCACCTTTCAGTGTCTTAGATAAGTCTAATACTCTAAAAAATGATAAAATGGTAACGATTCAGCAGAAGACTTAGAGAACAGGGAAGAAAGCCCAAATGTGATTCATCTGAGTTTAATCACAAGAAAATGTGCAATTTAGCAATGAATAAACAAAATCCAAATAGCAAAAGAGAATATAAGAAATCACTGTTAGATGAAGCAGACAGTTTTAGCAAAAGCACAAATGGTAAATTCAAAAATGGTCCAGCAGGAATGAAAAACAAGAAATAAATAGTTTCCAGGGATCATGCACAGGAAGTGACAACAGATGTTTATGTCTGATTAGTTATAGAGGGAGGCACAAGGTAACAATCACATAGCCACCACTGTACTTCATTTCTTTATGAATTCATATATGAATTTGTCATATCCTTGTATATTACACAGAATAATATCCCCCTAAGAAATTCACAGCATGATCTCCAAAACCTGTAAATATAAGACTTTACATAACAAAGAGAGACATTGCAGATGTGATTCGATTAGCTTCTCAAATGTAGTTTTTCCTGAATTATCCAGCTGGGTCCAGTGTAATGACAGGGGTCTTTATAAGAGGACGATAGGAGGTTCACAGTCAGAGAAAGAAATATGATGATGATGATGCAAACAGGGTCATAGAAATCTGAGGATTTTATGCTGCTAAATTTGAAGATGAACAAAAGAGGTCACTGACCAGAGCATAGTTGGCCCCTACAAGAAGAGAGGCAGATTCACCCCCAGAAACTCCTGAGAAAACACAGTCCAGCTGACATCTTAATTTCAACCTGGGGAATTTCATTTCAGAATTTTGACCTACAAAATTGTAATATTTAAATTTATGTTATTTTGAGCTACTAATTTTGTGGTAACTTGTTATGGCACCATTGCATATGAACACAACTTGGCTCACTCTCATTCATTCCTGCCTCCAACTGATCCTACTGACAGCAATATGCTAACCATTATAAAAAGTCATTTTTATCACGAAAGTTTCTATCCAAAATTTTCAGCTGTCCCACCAATTCATAAAAGAAATATACTACTCTGATATGGAAGTCATAACTTTTAATACTATCTCCAGGCATCAACACTAATTACACAAATGTTCCTTCAACTAGATGAGGCTTTTTCCCAGTTCCCAGTCTAATGAAAACAGCTGATAAAATTCTTCTTTTAAGTGTATTTAGTACAGAGTCTACAGGGTCTCACTACACAGATCAGACTCATAGTGATCCTTCTGTTTTCATCAGACACACTGGTCTTTTTTATTGAGATTTTTATAGTTTTGGTGTCAATATAATTCTGGCCCTATGAAAGCAGTTTAGTAGATACTTTCCTTTTCAATTTTTTAAAAATACTTCAGGAAAAATTAAAATAAGTTTTCAGAAAGTTTTGAAAATTTTCTTATAGAGAAGGTCCTATACTTTTCTTCCTTGATAGACTTTTCATTACTGCCTTAATCTTCTTGCTCATTATTGATATATTTGGATTTCTGTACTTTATTTTTAAATGAAAATTGATTTTTACAGCTCTGGAGATAGATTAATTTAGTCTTGTATACCAAAATGCATACATTCCTTCCAGGTTTGTTAATTTGTTAGCATATAATTGTTCATAGTAATTTTTTTTAAATTATCCTTTGTATTTTTGTGGAACAAGTTGAAATGTCCCTTTTTCTATATCTAATTTTATTTATTTGTGTCTTTGTTAGCTACAGTAGTATAGCCACTACTTTGCCCATTTTATTTTACTTCTCTAAAAGCCAACTCTTTTGTTGATCTTTTGGATTTTTTTAGTTTTGATTTCATTTATTTTTGCTATAATCATTATTAATTTTTACTCTTATTCATTTTGATTTTAGTTTATTTTTGTTTTTCAAAGTCCCTGAGTTGCATAATTAGGTGCTTATTTTAAATCTTTAAGGTTTTTTAGTATGTCTACATGTATTTATTGCTATAACATTTTCAATTAATATCACTTTTTCTGGATCCCACAGATACTGATATATGCATCTTCATTTTCATTTGTTTCAATAAATGTTTGGTTTACATTTCAATTTTCAAAAATTCATTAATTTTTAAGAAGTCATTCATTCATTCTTTCTTTCTTTCTTTCTTTTTTTTGTACTGAGAATCAAACTCACAACCTTGAGTACAACCTTGGCAAGTACTTGTGCCACTGAGCTATCTCCCCAGCCCACAAATTTCTTTTTCAAAGTTCAGTTGTTTTTATGTTTTCCATTGCTATTTTTGTTGATTTCTAGCTTTATTGTATTGTATTCTAGAAACATCCATAATATTATTTCAATTTTTTCACGTACTGAGATTTAATTTGTTACTTCTCACATGATCTATCTTGAACAGTATTCTGTCTGCTAACGAGCAGACTGCTCACTCTTGCTGCTGGATGAAATATTCTTTACATGTCTGCGAAGTCCATTTACTTTACAGTATGGATCCATTCCAATGTATCTTTGTTGAGTTTTCATCCTGGTGGCCTGCCAAGTGAAGCAAGTGGGGTACTGAATGCCCAATTATTGTTCTAGGGTCTATCTTTCTCTTTAGAACTAATGATTTCTTTATATATTTGGGAAATCCAGTTTTGGGTCCAAAATTTTTACCACATTGTGTGATGTAAAAGATCAGTTAGTATTTCCTATCATATCAGTTCCGTTTTCACACAAGATTTGTGTTTCAAATAAATACAGATTTCCTCATGTAACTGACAGATAATTTTCAAAAGTGAAATTCTAAAAGAAAAAGTATTAGATTGAGTTTTACAACACTGACAAAAGACAATTTGAAATGTGAGAAAAGGGATATGCATTCAATTACTTAAAACTACTTCCTGATAAAATCTGAACTCCCAAAACCTTTATTGATCTTCTTTATTTTATACCTACTGGACTTCTCTACTCTCCAGGGCTAAGTTTTATGGTGTTTCCTACTGAGAAAATACCAGTAATTATGATACTACACAAAAACTGTATGAATCCTCACCTGGAACGGGCCTTTTCTTCTTAATCACAGCCACTGCACCAATCATCCATTGTTACAATTCCTACCTAAGTCTAGAAACTACTGATGATAGAAACTATCTCTGAAACTTATGACCATGTCTGTAAGTGCCAATTCTGCCTAATGTATGATTTCGCCATACCTTTTTGCATATTGTAGTTGAGTTACTTGGTCATCCTATGGGCTAATTCTAGAGCTCTGTCAACTTTTTAATCCAAATCATTTCCTTTCCTCTGTCATATGCTTGATGCAAAAGTTCCTGATGATCAGGGGAGTACTACTGCTGACATGTCCTTTGAGAGAGAAAGAAATCAGAGGAGAGTTGAAAACACTAGTCCTATACTCCCAGACATCCCACCGGATTTCCACTGAATCTGGCTGCCCATCCTTAACCTAAAGAATTCCAGGGAGATGTAACTATCACAGGGACTTGCAGGAGCCTTGTAGAGCACCACCCTGTTTCAATCCACCAAGAGAGCTTTGCACACCTTCGATCAGCACTCATCATCATTGGATTCTTCTGACCTGTGACTTGCCCCTCTCCTTAATAAAAGCCACATAGAACCCCACACAGCAGGAGCTTTGGTGAGCCTACCCAACACTCACACTCTCCAGCCAACCTTGCTGATTCACACCACACCCACCTAATATTACTATTATTGCAAAAAATGACAAAAGGAAGAAACTAAAGGCAACCTCAGACCTCTACCCACCCAAAAGTCCAGAAGACAAGGTTATGGAAGAACTTGGATGTTCTAAGATAACAGCAACTAAAGTAAAAAACAACTGCATCAGGCTAAGGAAGAAATCAGATCAGAAATAATCTCTCAGGTAAAAAAGTAAATGGCAGCAATCATGAAAGAATTGCTCAATATATCTAAGGAAGACACAGACAAAAAAAATAGAAGGAAATAGGAAAAGGATGGAAACACTGAATGAACAATATAAGAAAGAATTAGAATACATGAAACAGGTATCCAGGGCATTAAGAATTCCATTAAAAACTGGCACAACCACTTGAACAAAACAGAAGATAAAATTTCAGGCCTTGAAGATAGCATTGCAGCTAGTAAAAATAAAATGAAACATCTCAAAAATAATGATAAATCAGGAAATAATACAACAGCGGCAAAATGATGCAAAGAAAAATAATATAAAATAATAGGCATCAACAAAGAAACTTGAGAAAACACAAAAGACATATAAAGAGTGTTTACAGAAGTAGTAGCAGAAAAGTTCCCAAGCATGGGAAAAGAATCTGATTTACAGTTAACTGAAGCAAATAGAACTCCAGCTAGCCATAATCAAAATAAATCATCACCCAGACACATAAACATCAAGACTGAAGAAATTGAGCAAAAAAAGAGAATATTAAAAGCTGTTAGAGAGAAGAGACAGATCACTTATAATAGAAAGTCCATGAGAATCATGGCAGATTTTTCAACACAGACCATCATATCAAGAAGAGCTTGGAGTGATATATTTGAAGTCCTGAAAGAAAACAACTTTCAACCAAGATTGATGTATCTTGAAAACTATTTATCAAATTTAATGGATAGACTAGATACTTCCATGACAAGGAAAAACTGAAAAAATTCATGACAACCAAACCAATCCTACAAAGATTACTGACAGATATTTCAGAAAGAGACAAAGATGACCACAACTTTAAAAACAAAGGAAGAGAATTACCAAGCAGAGCAAGATATGAAGCAAATCCAAAGGATGTAAAACAATAATCCTTGCAAGAAGAACCCAAAAAAAGGCAGAGTAGCTATTTTTGTTGCTGACAATGTAAACATCAAACCAAGTGTGATTAAAAGAGAAAAAAGTAAGGTCACTACATATTTTTTAAGGGAAAACTATAGGAGCACTCAACTATATAAGAACTCCAGCCAGCCATAATCAAAATAAATCATCAAAACTCTAATGATCAATAACATAATTGTATTTTGTGACTTTAACACCCCATTGACAAAAAGAGATAGCTCAACAAAGCAAAAATGAGCAAAAAAAATAACAGAACTAAACTAAACTTGTGAAGAAATGGAATTAGTAGACCTTTACAGAGTATTCCACCCAACAACATCAGAATATGTATTTTTTCTTAGCCGCACACGAGAGATTTTCCAAATTATATCATGTACTAGCACATAGAACATGTTATTCCACACATATTAACTGACCATAGTGCCATTGAACTGGAAATTATTGACAAAAGAAACAGCAAACACTATATAAACACATGTAAACGAAATTACACACTCCTGTGTAATCAATGGAGCACAGATCAAATTTATGAAGAAATTAGGGGCTGGGGAGATGGCTCAGTAGAATAAGCGTTTGCCTGGCAAGCACTAGGGCCTGAGTTCAATTACTGGTTCCACCAAAAAAAATGAAGAAGAAAGAAGGAGGAGGAGGAAGATGAGGAGAATGAGGAGGAGGAGGAGGAGGAGAAAAAGGAGGAAGAAGAAGAAGAAGAAGAAGAAGAAGAAGAAGAAGAAGAAGAAGAAGAAGAAG
>NDGN011555263.1:0-41954 GCA_002564285.1 Tympanoctomys barrerae | reverse complement strand
TCTCTCTCTCTCTCTCTCTCTCTCTCTCTCTCTCTCTCCCTCCCTCTCTCTCTCTCTCTCTCTTTCTCAGTGTCTCTGTCTCTGTCTCTCTTTCCTCCCCTTCCTCCGGCACAGGGTCTAACTGTGCAGCTTAGACTTGTTCTGATCTTCCTGTCTCACCCTCCCCAGCACTGGGATTACAGGCATGTGCTACCATGCCAGTTTCAGTGGCTGCCACAGTACCCAGGATGGAACCTAGGTCCCTGTGCTTGCCAGGCAGGTTCTTAGACCGCCGAGCTAGCACCCTGGGCCCAGAATGCTTTCTAAATTCTAAAAACACCACTTAAAAGGTAATTTATGTATTTTTATCAGCTGGAATGCTATCAAGTTGACTATACTAAGTCCCACAGTTAAAGTGAGTCACTTTTAATTAGTTATCAGAGTTTCAGTTTTAGGAACTTCTATTAGCCCAAACAGCCAACCACCAATAAAGTATATTTTTGCAAATGAAAGAACAATAAAAATTATTAAATTATAATTTTTAGAAAGTACAACTAAATACACAGAAGCAAAATTTCACAAGCAGTTTTTACCAGATAAGACATAAAAATATTGTCTTTATAAGAGAGTACAATAAATAGACTATTCTATATCTAAACCTTCAGGTATGAGAGTTACTTGAATCCTTGTGTGGTAGTACAGTGACAAAGCAGGTAAATTTAATCAGTAAAATAATTCAGAAGAACAGAATTTTGTATAGTAATTAGTAGTAGCCTTGTTACAGAATTCATTAGTTATATCCTTGGAATATCGTCAAAATTTCTGGCTAAAATTTAAAGGTGGATTAGCAGGTTTTTCAGTAAAAGGTATCAGTTTTCTACTGTAAGCTGTGAGCTTATGGTAATTTATGTACTATAGTAAGACACACAGGTGGTTCTTCTGTAAAAAATTGGTAATCATTACTTTGTCTTCTTTATAAGCCATGAATAATGGTATTGTTTGTTATATGTACTGGTTTTGCCTAATCGAGGTATGACATTCTAGGTCAGGTTTCTTAGGTCCTTTGGCTCTCTTTAAAGATTGAAAGTCATATTGTAAACCCTATGGAACTTATAACAATCTGGTATAGCAACCATAAAGTGTGATGTGATTCAGATTTATGTATCAGCAGAGATCCAGGTTACATTTTTTTCCCCTTAAATGCCTATCTGATTTCTTTACACAATTCCTTTTCTATATAATATGAAGTACATCATTTCTCACCTGTGGACTGAGATGCTTTTAAACTCTTTTCCTAACGTCCAGCACCCACATGTCAAATTTATTTCTCTGTCAATCTTGAGAGGGGAGAAAGGCAGGGGGAAAAAATAACCATAAAATTAAACTGTTTACAGTATTTACCAAACCTTTGTGATACAGAAAATGAACTAGCTGAAGGAGGCATTTTGATCTGTTTTGTGTATTAGCATACCGCAACTACCTATGACGACAGACCAGAGTGGTTGCTTAGCAGATATTTGCTGTAGGATCCAGCTCTGACTTTTTCTCTTGTGCTCTAATATGTGGACCCTTGCACTCTTTGCAAGTCCTTACTCTTTTTGCAGAGCATTCATGTGTGTGGTTGCTTCTACCTAGGATGTTCTTCTCCAGTCTTGGTTGAGTATGTATCTGTTTATGTAATTCCTTGGTTCGTTATTTACATATCACTTCCTCAAGCCTTTGCCTTGACCTGCAGACAGTTTTATAGTATAACTGGCCTTGAAGTACCCATCTTTCACAGTACTCAATAATGTAATTCTGTAGTTATTTGTATGCTTAATTTATTGATTGTGTTTTCTGTTAGACTTAAAAGGTCTCGTGAGAACAGGGCCCATCTCACTTTGCTCACCAGGCTGTGCTCAGTTTCTAGGAATGGCCTGGTGATAGTAGGAACTTGTGGATGGATGGATGGATGGATGGATGGATGGATGGATGGATGGATGGATGGATGGAGATGGATGGCTGGATAGATAGATACTATTTTGTTTTGTGGTTTTTAGACCTTGTTTCACTTCTCTATTCTAGTAGCCAGTGGGTGTTGTGGGTGGTTGTGTGACAGTTTTAGCAGTTCTCTACTTCTTTATACTCAAGTCTCATACACAGTTTTTAAGAAAGTGAGTAGTATGCTGGCATAATAGGTGGTGTTCTGATACAAGAAAGGTACTCATTTGTGGTGGAAGTGGCAAGTAAGAAATTCTAAAATTAATTTCTAAACACTAGTTCTATAAGCAAATTTTTATAAGAGGCTACATTAGAAAAATCATAGAAATTTCTTTTATGAAGAAACATGACAGTGACCTTAATACTTAATGAAAGAAGCAGTATATGCTTGAAATGCACTGAATGTGACTCATTTCTTACAATAACAGTGTGAATCATATTGTATCACACAATATATTTAACTCTTAATTGGGGTAGAATAGGAAATACAGCTTCTAGTCTGTATTCCAGAAATGAACCTCTGGATAGCATTGCATCAAAGATTTTTACAAGTAAATAATTAATTGGTTTAGAGCAGGCTGACAAATATAATTAAGCAGTTTATAATTGAAATATTCAGTATTTCTCTAATTAGTGGCAAAGGAATACCTGAGGCTGTGGTCAGATGAAATACTTCCCAGATGAGTTTTAGGATAAAAAGAAATCCATAATTTTTGCATTGTATATTTATTCATTGTTTGTAATCAGAATTTTAAAGTAAGACGCTTACATAAAACATTTCAGTTAAATTGTGCTCTATTTTCATTAAATTGGATTAATATATGTTCTGTTTTGTAGTCAGCCTCACACTGTTTCTTTCATTGTTCTAATGTGAGGAAATGAGATTAATATAAATACAGAAAAAATTATTTCAGCTTGTCAATAGAAATGTTAAATAATGTTTTAAGTTATATTTTACAAAATAGACTATTTAACTTTTATGAATGGCTAAATTTATAATTGCCTATTAGAAAGTGAATTTGAGATAAATTGAAAAATACAATTCATATTTATATATCTTTTTTAAAACCCACATTTTGCTAGCATATCAGTATAACAAAAAAATGACCTTATATGATAAATCTCTTGGGGGGAAATGCAGAAGTGGCATGAAATTGTTATAGCAGACAACATACATAGCAGATAACATCAAAACTAAGAATGAAATGTTTTTATAAAAGTTTATTACACATAATAAAATATAAATGAATACTCATTTTCAAAATTATTCCAGATACAATTAGCAACTTTATTGCCTATATGTGGATATAGACTTTTGATTATTAAAGAATTTCTGTGTTGTTACATATATCATTCCTCTTGAATTTGTAGCAACCTCAAAACTATTTTACATGGACATAAAATTTATATATTCATTTGTATGTGTTTAAAAGTATAGTTCATATTAGTTTACTTGCAGCATAATAAATTACTACATATTTAACAGCTTTAAAATAATATTGTAATCTTTTTTTTTGAGTCAGGATTCCTCGCTCGCTCGCTCTTTCTTTCTTTCTTTCTTTTCTTTCTTTCTTTCTTTTTTTTTTGTTTTTTTTGTGAGTCAGGACCAGACAGGTACAGGTCATGTGTTCTCTGCTCAGGGTCTTAGCAGATTGAAGTCAAGGTACCAGGCAGCTGTAAACTCACTCAGTTGCCAGGTCTCCTTCCATGTTCTCTGGTTATTGTGAGAATTAATTTCCTTGTAGTTACTTGATTAAAGTTCCCACTGTCTTTGCATCCCTGCCACATGGCTTTCTCTGTGATCTGGCATTGTGCTCTTTAAGGCTGGTAGGAGTGTTTCTCTGGCTCTGAATCTCAGAATTCTTGAAAATCACTTGATTGAATCCAGCTACTTACGTCATATCCTCCTTTGGATTAACTCGTAGGCAACTGATTAGGAACTTTAATTACACCTACAAACCCCTTTTTGCCATCTAACACAATATAACCTGGGGACAACTCATCCAAGGGGAGAGAATAGTACACTAGGAGATGAATATTCTGGAGAATGACATATATCTTAAAAACAGCTTACCACACAGCTTTAGTTAAATTATCTGGAATATCAACCATATTTTGGTGATAATTATCTTTAAATGTAACTTAAAATCTTGTTTAACTATAATTAGCTTTTTTTATTAAGACATTTTTATTTTAGTCAAATTTAGAAATTTTATTAGACATGAAATCACTTGAAATGTGTTACACTTTTGACCTTAGTTCCTTAAAGCAATCAAACTTCCCAGCAGTATCATCTGTCTTTGATAACTCTGATTTATTGTTTACCAAAATGCTGCCATTTTCCATTTCAGCCTCTGGCTAAAGTATATGGCCTGTGTAAGACAACATCAGAATTTCCAGTGATCCTCATTGCAATCTTTTCCTCTGAGTCTTTTGTGTAATATTGCCATTTGTCATATATTTCACTTAGGAATTATTATGAAGTCTGAAAGTAAAAAATTAGTGATACTATACAAAAGAAACACACAGAATACAGAATTGATTTTATATATTATATATGTTTACATCTATAGTTAGCTACCTGTACATACGTACACACGGGATCAAATTTGGGACCTTGAGCTTGCCAGGCAAGCGCTTATGCTGCTGAGCTATATCCCCGGCCCCAGGCTCGTTTTCATAAAGCAGTAGGGGAAATATCACTTGGATTTTCCTTGACACCTATATAGTTTGATAGTAAAGCAGTATACTGGGTATTTTAATAAATTTAAAATTGATGTAGTTCTATGAGTACAATTAAAAGATTGTGAATTTTGAACTGTGTTTACTTGGGAAAAAATGGAAATTTTTAAGAAGCTTACTGTTTCTCACATTTGATTTGATCTTAAAGTTGACTTTACAAACCATGTAATATCAAAAGTAGTGATTCTATAGACAGCTAAGTAAAGAGAAGAGCTACTTTCATGCTTTCGTTTAGTTTTCTACTGAGAAACTTGCTGTGGTTTTTTTTTGACAGTTGTCTGGTCAAACAACAAATAATTCATTAGAGATAAGTAAATATTTTTAATTACCTTTGTGACCTTCTGTGTTATCCTTAAGGTAACATCCTTCTCCATTTTCTTTCTTTTTTTTTTTTACTCTCTTATAATATTTTTTTTTCTCCCTATAGCATTCTAATGCAGTAGAAAAAAACAGTTGAAGAACCAACGAAATAGTTTAGTGGACAAAGCATCTGCTTAGGCAAGCACAGGGACTGGGATTCAATCCCCAGCACTACATGCTGTGCCAGCCCTGACCCCAGACACACTGAGAGATGGCCACTGAGACCTGGCGTGGTAGCTCACGCCCGTAATCCCAGTGCTGAGGAGGCTGAAAACGAGAATCACCACAAGTCTCAGCTGCTCAGTGAGATCCTGTATCAAATACATAAAAACAAATAAACACAGTTGAAATATTTCCAAGCATTTTTTTATCTGCTTGAGCAGTGGGAATGCTTCTGTAAGAGTTGTTCACACAACAGTAAAGCATGGATAATTCCTTGAAATAACTTTAATTATATTTTATTTACTTTTTTAAAACATCCAAAGTTTCCTCAACATAATGTATGTGTTTAAAGGGCAACTGTTAGGAAGAAAGAACTTTGTGACTTTATAGAAACTTAATTTTCTTTTTATTAAAGAGTTTTAAGGTTTTGTTTATTTTGTTCTTTTTTCAAAGCTTCATCATTCAGAAAAAAATACCTACTTTTTCACATTTCCAACTGTAGGATAAAATATAGGTTTGGCTTCCATTAGTAACGTGAAGACTTTTTATTTGGAGGAATGAATTGATTGGTTATATTCCTGTTCTTTTACAGTATATTCTGGAAGTGAGTGTGCAATCCTAAATATTCCAGCATTATGAGTAGTGAATATTTTATTAAAGTAGGGTAAAGTGAAATGATGATAGGGGGCAATGTCTCCTGGCCCCCTGTCCCATTCTAATTCATACTTCTACAATTGAGTTATCTCAGTTTTACTCACAGCACCAAAACTGAAAATACCACACACTGCACATGAGTACTATCTACTAAAATTCTAGTTGAATCATATTTTAAACATTGTATACTTTACTGAAAATTGTGTATAGCTGGCACTTGTATAGTCTGTCAGTACCTTATTATTCCTGTAGAAGAAAAATGTCTCCATTGAAAGATTAACATACGAGGCACATTCAGAGCAGTCAGTCATACTTTGAGAAACATTCTTTTCCATTACCAGTCTCCACACAATTAATTCTTTGAAATTGAGGAATGCAAAATGTAGTTTTATAAAAAAGGCATTATAATTCTGAAGATTTTTTAGAACACAAATGTTTGAACTAATTATAGATTTATAACACAACTATATGTGTCATCTGAAGATTATTTATAGTATTAAATTGACCAATGAATTTTTTTTTTTTTTTTGCTTTGTTTTTATTCACCGGATATGAGAAGAAAGGGTATACCAGTAAACTTATCAGTGTTTTTAAGTGAAAATGTGCCAATCGGATATTAGTCGTGCTTTATTTGGAATTGATATTGTAACACCAGATATTATATATTTAAAGGTGGTAAGGACTTCATAGATATCTACAAATCAGTGGAGAAACTGAGACAGACGCACCCTGTTTAAGTGGCTTATTTAGGGTTGCAAAGCCAATTAGTGTTGAACTTCCATTAGCAGGCCTATTATTTAAAAGGTGACTATGAGGCGTATATGTAGCACAGACTTTCCTCAGGCTCACAGTGATCCTTAGCTTTCAGTTTAGCCTTAGCTTTTAGAGTACTGAGATTACAGGCATGTGCCACTGTGCCTGGCTCTGGTACCTGTAATTGTAATTCTTTTAAAATTTCATTACTTCTCAGGTAATTATCATTTTCTCTAATTCTCTTCACAAATGCTTTTTACACTCAAAATCAAATTTATTGTTTTTGTTTATTATCATTTTTTAACCACAGGAGATTTCTAAAGAATGCTTGGTACAGTATAATTTCTAAGGTCCAATTATATAATTGCAGATTCTTTTATTAAAAAATTGTTAAGAATCTTCAAGGTAAAAATAACAGGGCATTAAGCCAAATGCAAGACCCACGTGGCTATGAAGATTGTTTCTATGAAACTGACTATGATGGTTCTAGATGTCTTACCTGAGAATTTTCTACTGAAGGTTAATATAACTATTTGTTGACTTGGATATTTTTATATACCACAGAAATTTGTTTTTATATATCACAGATATTTTATTTTAGAACATATTTACAGTATATACTGTTTAGATTTAACTAAGGCAGTAGATATATGTACTTAACATACCTTTGTTCTTTTTCTCTTCTCCTCCCTAGCAAATCTCTTTCTCTCCATCTTCAGATACCATTTTCCCATTGTCATTATGATTATTTTTAACTCTTGTTTGTGGCATATAATGATTACATTCACTGTAGGTAGTTGGTACATGTACACGATAAATCTCATATATTCCACATACCCTTGCCCTTCCTACTTCCTCTGTCTCTTGGTCCCCTAAGTCAAAAGCATTCTCTGTTTTAAACGAATTTATACTAATAATTTTCATGAAGCTATTCCAGAGTTTAAGAATACTGTGTTGCCAAATTTAGGAATTAGAAATAAGCAGTCCATGTTCTTCTTAGAGTTGTAGTGTCTAGTTAGAAATCATGTTACCAAGTTGAGTTTAAAGAATATAATATTTAGGCATTTATTATGCATCATATAATTGGATTTTGTCTTAGGCATTTATAGAAGGATGTTTAGTGATGTAAAAAATGTTTTGAGGGGCTGGGGAGATAGGTGAGTAGAATAGGCGCTTAAAGGGCCTGAGTTCAATCCCCGGTTAAAGAAGTTTTGAGTGTGAAGGTGTGTTATTATCTTAAAATCTTTGAATGGAAGCAGTTTAAATGGAAGGCAGTCTCTCTCATATTAACGGAGATCCCTTTGGTGAGACAGATGTATGTGTATTTCTGTATATGTTGAACTTCACCTAAGTGAAATGTTGTTAATCCCTCTATACTATATTCTCATTTATATGCAATCTGATACTTTGTTTATAAATTTCCTATGTAAATTGATAAACTTCTTGTTAAACCTGTATTTTTCTGTTTGGATAGTATTTATTGTTAATTTGAATAATGTTAACAGAACATATTTTTAAAAGTAAACATATGTCCACTTAAAAAAAAAAAACTAAACAAAAATGTCTAAGTGATCCATGTACCTGAGCATAATTTTGGCCAGACCACAAATATAACATTTTTAAGTTGAAGTATAGAAAGCTATAATTCTATATCATAGCATAATATGATGAAGGTGTATAGGAATACAGTATTGATATACACCTTTACCAATTTTGTTCACATTATTTCTTGCTTTATTTAAATACTTAACTGCATGAAAAGTATATACATTTTTGATTATTGTACATATTTGTATTAGATTTTTTAAAATCCAGAACTATTTATATAGGGCTCTCTTTTTTTCAGGCAAAAACAGAGGTTTGAACAGTAATGCTGGGCTGGCCAGAGAGCTGAGCATATTAAAGCGCCTGATTAGGTAGATACAGGGACCCGGGTTTGATCCCCAGTGTGTTCTGCCTGCCCTGCCCCTGGGGCATGCTGAGACTGCCACTGAGACAATTCAGGGCATGGCGGTGTTTCAGGGCATGGTGGTGCGCACCCTGTGATCACAAATCCCAGTGTTTTGGAGGCTGAAAACAGGAGGATCACTACGAGTCCCCTCTGTGTAGTGAGACCCTGTACTAAATACATTTTTAAAAAGTCTGAATAGTAATGCTATTTGGCTAGGATTATTAAATTTTTAAATATATATACTTATTGGAAAAAGTTTTAAGGGATTTTTAGGGGTAACAGGTAGCTATTATGAAAGTTTTTTGTGAAGTTAATACAAATCTTACCAACATTAAAAAGAATTCAAGTTTTTATTGCTTTTTTGCAGTTCATTGTCTTTTAAGAGATAGCCAACAGTGCCACCATCAGAAGAGACAGGTTTTTCTCATTGGAAGTGTTGGTTTTCTCATAAAAACAAAAAAAACCCTTGTATTTCAGACATTTTTGGGAAAAAAGCACGTTTAAACAGACCAAAAAATTGAAAGATATCAGTGACATAATCAAATTATCTTTAATTAATATTGGCAGAATGAAATTCATAATACTAGCTTTAATTGACCTATTATTAAATTGAATGCTTAAACCGTGCCAGGCCATTCTGTCTAGGCATCATTGTATTGATACTAGTTTATTGTCATCACATTTAATTTGAGAATCTCAAGAAAGAATATGAAAATAGGTCATCTTGGCTTGGTATCTTCCTCATATACAATTTGAGCAATTGTTTTTGTTATGCCTTCTCTTAAATTTGCTTTATTCTGATAATAAACTATCAAATTAATTATAATTAGGATTTTATAATCTATATTAAAGCATATAATTTTTCTTTCATGGTTTGATACTTAAATGATACAGTATATTTCTTTGAATGAAAGGAAACCTGGTCCCAATCTTCCTGTTGACATCAAACAGTCCTCTGATATGCTAATGTAGCATTGAGGCGTGCACGTATACTGGCTTTATTTGGACTCATTCCAAGTCTGAGAGAAAATTACGTGTAAAGAACTGATTTTGCAGCATTGCCCCCTTTGAGTGTAAACTGATGTTGATACAGTTCACAATTAAAAAGTTCAATGTTTCACATTGAAACATGATATGAGAGGTTTTCAAAATGTAAGACCCATCTAATTGTTATTTGGTCTTTAGGAGCTAACGTTAATGCTAAAATAGGTATGGAAATTTATTCATTTCCATAAATATATTACAGTAAAGATTAACCCACAATTACTAGCTTTTTCTTAAAATTTATGCTTTTATTATATTGAGTGCACATGAGACAGTAAATATATTTTGCTAACTATAAAGTGAGGTACCAGCAGATTTCCTTGTACTGTGTTCCTTTTTGGCTTTGCCCTCAACAGGTCACAGGTGTAAAAATTACAGTAGTTTTGAATTTTTCAAGTAGTGTCTTTGTACTCAGCAAACAAAAAATTAGTTGGACTTTTCAAATTGTGAAGTTTGAAGATGAAATACATTAACACATTTATAATTTGAATCTATGATTATATATACTTTTTTTTTTTTTTTTGCAGAACCGAGAATTGAACTCAGGTCCTTGCGCTTGCCAGGGAAACGCTTATTTCACTGAGCCATCTCCCCGGCCCCTATATATACTTTTTATCCCATTTATTTTTTGTAGGGCAGTTGAGACAAGGTCTTGGTATGTAGATCATGCTGGCTTCAGTGATCTTCCTACCTCAGACTTCCTAGTGCTGATGTTACAAGGCCTGTTCTACCATGCTAGGCTTCTGTTAAGTATATACACTTTAAAAAGTTAAAGTTAGTAGAAAATTTATGAAAACGTGCTTTAATGTGTTATGTCTTCATTTTGGTTACTTGTAAATATTAAGTAAGAGATTAATTACATTTTTGGTTTTTGAAAATGATTTTTTTGTAGTGAGTCTGATGAAACTAAGAACTTTATTTTTGAGTATATTAGTTTTCTAGCAACTTTAATATAGAAAAATGGACATAAATATCTACTTTCGGACTTTGCAGTTATTTAAGTACCTGCCCTCTTTAGTGCCACAGTCTTCTGTTAAGTACCTCGTGGTACACCCAGCTTTTTGCCCCAGTTTTCTAAAAGATTCTGCTCTACTTCCATGGAGTTTAATTCATTTAAAACAATGTTCAGGTTTGCCTTACATTGCATAGGAGAAATACTTATGAAAACCTTGTTAACATAAATCCCTTTCATTTAATTTTTAATAAATTGTGGTATTTCAAATCACCAAGGTGGTTCATTGTTTAAAAGGAATTCCACTGTTGAAA
Source organism: Tympanoctomys barrerae (assembly GCA_002564285.1). Classification (NCBI taxonomy): domain Eukaryota; kingdom Metazoa; phylum Chordata; class Mammalia; order Rodentia; family Octodontidae; genus Tympanoctomys; species Tympanoctomys barrerae. Next base: position 31,063 of record NDGN011555263.1, on the reverse strand, counting down.
TCTTCTGCCAAGAAAATTATCTTTTGATGAATATAACTACTTTCAGATATCTAGCCTTTTTAGTTCTAGCTTTTCTTAAAATGAAATTGGATAACTTCCTTTTAAGACATTTTATCTTCTGAGTATTTTTGAAACAGTTGTACATTAGAAAGATGTAGGTTTCCATGGTTTGTGCTCACCTTAGGTATAAAATAAAGAAATTTAAGCTACTATGTCAGATAAAATTTTAGTATAAAACATCATTTTCTTTGTTTATAACAGGTAAATTAAAGCAGATGCATTTCTGGCTTGTTTTACATAACAGAATCTTAGTCTTAAGCTTTTAGTTCTCATAATTATTTTTAATTTTTGAAAAGCATTTTAAAAAACAGAAGAGGCTAATTCCTGAAAGAACTGTTTGGAAGTACTTTGTTCAGCTTTGCAGTGCACTGGAACATATGCATTCTCGAAGAGTCATGCATAGAGGTGAGTGAAGCTCTACTTGGTTTTATATGAGGAGGGAAAAATATTGTTTTGCAAGACTCTTCTGAGCATGTCAGATTATTTTGACAAAATAAAATGTGGGAAAGCAGTTGAATATATAAGCGAAAGGTATTCTTTGTTTTCTTCCTTCAAGTGAATAATGTGCTGTGTATTTGATGACTACTTAAAGTTTTAATTTTCATTCAAGTTTAGCATTAATTTAGGACTAGGTTTTAGTGTACTTGTCATGATCAATTAAATGATTGGCCATGAGTAATTCACTCATTTGGAAATGTGAAATTTTCAAAGTTAATTTACTTAGATAAGATTTCTAAAATATCTAAGATACATAATTATTGTTGACTATGATTTACATATATTAATTTTTAGTAAAAATTTTTAAATTGATAAAATAAAGACAGGTTTATTTTGTGATTTGAATTTTACGCATGATTGTTTGAAAAGGAAAGACAAAATATACTTTAAACGGAAACTGATAATGATGTTCATCTTATTTTGATTTTATCAGAGGATGCAGGACTTTGAATTACTGTCAGAATCACTCCAAATGAAGTACTTTAAACTTTCATATTTAAGATCTATTTTAGATGCTATCATAACTAGACTCTTAATTTTACACTTCCTAAAGTTATATCATCTTTCACATGATCCCGTCCTTTATTCACAGATATAAAACCAGCAAATGTGTTCATTACAGCCACTGGGGTAGTAAAGCTTGGAGATCTTGGGCTTGGTCGGTTTTTTAGCTCCAAAACCACAGCTGCACATTCTTTAGGTAAGTGATGCTATATAATGTTATTCTCTTTATTATTTTTGGGGGGAGTGTCATAGTTAAAAAGAAATGAGATATAATATAATATACCAGCTCTTATTCTTAAGCCTACTGCCCAGGTGTTAAGCAGGTACCCACAGCTCTGTATTAGGTGTAATGTTTTCTTTTACTCGACAGTTGGATACTTCTGTTAACTTGACTTCAGGCAGGCAATGAATGAAAAAGAAATACTGGTTTTTATTGTCATGTGGATTCTTTTATTCCACATTATAGTGGTAAGGTGGTAGGTGGTATAAATAAACTATTCTGGAAGAAGTCTTTAGCTGACTATTTAATACTAGGTATAATAATTCATAAATGTTTACTTAGTAAATTAACAAATGAATGTCATTACTGTAGAGGAGAAAAACCTAAACATTATTTTTTTGGGGGGGGGCGCGGCAGAACTGGGGCTTGAACCCAGGCCCTTGTGCTTACCAGGGAAGTGATTATTCCACTGAGCCATCTCCCCGGCCCCCTAAACATGATTTTTGACACAAGAAAAATGTTCCTTTAGATTGTAAAGTAGAAGAAATACCTGCCATTAGTTCATGAGTTCACAATATAACAGTGTCTTTTATTTATCATATTAATGATGGAAAAGAAAATTTTCCAGTTTAGAAACAATAGAAATTCTTAGGAAAAAAAAATTTTTAATTGAGTAACATAAGGGATTGACAGGACATCTCTTAAAATTCTTTAGATCATCAGAGCATCTCTTAAAATTCATTTACTATCATCTTTTCTTTTAAATCCAATACACATGAAACAGTGACAACCAGAATAATATATTAGGCCAAATAAGTGCAGTTTTATTGTACCTAACTTTAGTGTCAAAAATTCACTTAACTGCACTTTTTAAAAATTTGTCTTTAAGTATTAAATAAAGAACTTTTAAATGGCCTGCTGAGGAAAAATGAGTTACACTGAAAAAGAAAAAAATATATATCAGCATCCTGAAGTGCTTGAATAAATTTTTTAGTTTTTCTTTGTTACTAAGGTTCTGTGTGGCCATGAACCTTTTAGTTTTTCTATATCTAAAACAGTATTTGGCACAAAAATAGGCATCCAGAGAATAGTCACTGAATGTCAAATATTGTATCTTTGTGTAAAGCATGGTGGAAAGATAACACTTAATCTTTTTCACAGAATTTTAATTTTGTCAATTAATTTGAGAAAATAAAATTGCACTGTGATGTGAACTGTTTTCCCTTCCACTTTACATTTTTTATAGAGCTTTACTGCTTTTCCTGAATTGAAGAATTTGATACAGATTCCATAAACAGTGAATAAATTTGGTAGCTCTAGTGCTTCCAATACAAAATAGTGGAGAATTTTTGTGTAAAAAAAAAAAACAAAAACCTTAAGATATTTCAAGCCAGGGCTACTTACTAGCAAAGATAAGATTTTCACTTAGTTATTCTCCAGATGGAATGTAGTAACAAGATTCTGTCATTAATTTACTTAGAAATACAAGGTTATAATTACATATACACACATGGTACACATACCTGGTATACAGTGTGTTGTTAAAATGCTGTTTTTCAGACTGTCACTCTGAACATGCTGATGTCATATAGTTGGAAGGATGCAGCATATTAGTGTGAAATCCAGATCTTAACTATTCTGGAAATGAACTTTTTGTGTGTGCCTGATACAAACTGTCACAAAAATTCTAAACAGGGCTTAAAGGCTAATCTTAAAGGTGATATGGTAGTCTGAACTATGTGATATAGAATAAAGTTAATTTTAGTAAGTTTAAGAATATCTGATACCAAGTTTTATCAAAATCATTTTACTTAGGATACTGTCATTGTATATGTAATACATGTTGATATCATAATTTCTGTACATTTGAAGATATATCTAAAGTAGAGCCACTGAGGAAGTAGAAATGAGGCTGTTGTTTTAATGAGTGAATAATCAGCAAAATAATTTCTTTTACTAGTTTGTAAAATTTCTTTCATTCCTGCTTATCTTCTCTACAAGGGGAAGGTTTTGGTTGTTTGAAATTAAAGTTTAAGCAAAGTACATTGAACACCAACAAAGTTTGAATCCTAGCTTAGTATGGTTCTTTGGATATAGTCAAGTGAAAATCCCAAGGATCAAAAAAAAAAAAAAGCCATCTGCTACCAATAAATATGTATGACAACAAAGATTGAAATCCTAACATTTATTTTTGCTGGTTCTAATATTCACTTTTAGAGAATTATTACTCTCCTATATTTTCATATTTTTAAAAGCAGACTTAAGTTTTGCTTTTTAAGAGCTGATACTGAAATGTAATAGAAAATATGGCTATCTATACAAATTTATTTTGCTCACAGAAAATAAGAGAACTGTTTATTGTATATTGATTCATTTTCTGATTTTACTGAGGATAAAATCTATAGTGAATAATGTAAAACAGTGTCTAAATTTTAATGAAAGTAAAATAAATATGAATATAGTTCTTTAAAAAATCTTAGGAACTTTTACTTTAAAGTATGCTATGGAATTACTTTAATGCATCTATTTTGAGGAATTTAAAAATGCAAAGATACAGTGTTTTATAAACATTTTTCTGGTTATGTATTTTGGTTTTTATGAAATATACTTTCTAAATTCAAAGATACTATTTTAATTTATTTATCATTAAGAGATTGGCAAGTCAGTATTTTTAGCTATTTGCATTTCATTTTCAATCAGTCGATTTTCTAATAACAAATTAACATTTAATAAAATCTATAGTTCTACTCTATCCTCAACAGCAATTAAAATTTTATAGATAGCTACAGATATCCTGTCTACTACCACCACATACATTCTCTCAGACCCTCTCGACTTTCCATTCTTAATCCTTAATTATTTCAAAATAATAGACAAGGAAATACCTTCCTTTGCTTCTAATACATTTCTTTAATCCATGCTAATATTATTTTGCATAGTTATCTTCCTCAATGACAACTGATCATTATTTTTTTCCAAATCTTTGATGGTTCTCTATTGCCTGAAGCATATGAACAGTCCTTTATAATATTCAGGGCATTGGACAATTCACTCTCCTCTTTACTGTTATTGTTGACTTTATTTCCCACATCATATAGCAGTCTACTTTTCCTTTTGCTTTATTTTGAACATGAGAAATAGAATGATAAATAAAAGTGTGACTAATAGCCACCTTGTGTCACCCTTACCCCTAATTCCTAATGAAATATGAATGTAAAATGTTTTCTGAGCACTTGATACACTATATATTTAAGTTCTTTTCAGATGGTAGTGACAGTGAAGAAAATATAAAAAAGCAGGAGGGGTAATTCTTTTATCCAAATTGATTTATTCAAGTAATAGTTTTAGTGCCTGTGTTATGCATATGCTATGGTAGAGAAAAAGAAGATAGCCTCAGCAAGACCGGTGTCTTTAGGAGAGCTTATCTTATGGTTGAAGAAAATTGATGGTAAGAAAGCAAATAAAGAAGAAAGGTAATTTTTTAGTGGTGTGCAAAAGAAGGATTAGTAGGGAAACCACTTTAGAAAGGGGCAGATATCTCTGAGCAGGTGATGTTTGAATTAAAATTCAAGGGATGTAAAAGAGGTAGTTGTAAATGAACCCATGGAGTAACCTTTTAGGCTGACTGAAGGACATTTCTCATATGGGACAAATGAAGGATAATATTTGCCTACAGTAGATATGCTGGAGCAGATGAAAATGGGGCACGACCACCAGGTTCAGGAGGAACTCAGTTGGATTCCTAGTGCCATTTTTAAGGCAGGCTTTAGCAAAGTTATGATGAAGAGCCATGTGAACTGAGTTGAAGACAACAGCCAAAATGGTACCTTATTGGTTTTAGGTTAGGCATGGCTGGCATTTATACTGTGACAGGTCCTTCTGTTTCCCCAATGTCTTCATCTTTCCCTATTAGAGTGTCGTAATATGTGCAACCTAAAGCCAAGTAAATACTCCTTTTGGAGTTCAGCACACGTGACAGTTTTACTGCTGTAATCTCTGATACAGACATGAATTTTTTTGGTATTTTCACCTTTGACTATTTAAATACATAGCAGAATAACAAAACAGTTTTTCCATAATCCAGTGTGATTTCTCATCAAATTATATCAAGCTACCCATATTTCCTCTAATAACCCAAAGAAATCCTGAATTGCTACTATCATTAATACAGCAGTGGTAGCATTGAATACATATGTATTGCATTTTTATCATTTCCAAAGTTTTGAGTCACATTTTCTCCTCTAACATCAGTGCTGTGTCACGAGTAGCATGGATGGTATGGCATGGATTAGGAAACAGAGATCAGTAATGTAACCTTCATGTAATGTACAATGTGGGGGGGGGCTTTAGCTCATGAAAATTCTAATGCTTAGCATAGGACATTACATGTACTGAATACTTAATAAATATTGAGTAAATGATAGGGGCCTAGAGACAGCTATTTAGGAAGGGTGAATTTAATTAAATATATAATAAAAGTTGGATTATATTGCAGAAAAAATAATAGTCAAAAAGTTTTCAAAAAATCAAAATCCAAACAAAGTTTCAGTTACTTAGCACTGACACATAGTGTCTCTCTTTCACTTGAAGTCAGCTCAGGCCTTGTTCTTTTGGGCTGCAGTACCTCCCTGTGGTAACTTGGCATTTCAGACAGCTTCAATTATTTTGTTAGTTTCTTACCAACTTTTTAAAAAAATTTCTTGAGGGAAAAAGAGAATAGAAAATCAATTATTAGCTTTTAATTAACCCCGTTGGTTTAAATAATTCCAATTACCTCTGTTCATGTTTCATTGTCCAAAACAAATTTAATTGCAATGCCTATGTCAAGATGTTTGGGGAAAGAAGTTCATCCATGTGACTAGAAAGAGAACCAGAAGCAATGAATGTGAACATTGTCCATGGTCCTGAGATAAAGAAAAAATACTTCATTTCTTGTTTTAAAAGTATTGTTTATATTTTTTCTACTTTGTGTCATATTTGTACCTAATGCAACCCAAGGGTTGTTAACTCTCTTAATGGTAAAGCAATAGTCATTAAAATGAGGGCCATATATTACCTAAATAAGGTTTATCTTTCTCAGTGGAAAGATCTTGAGAAAAAAGAAATTATCTTTAAATCCAGAGTGATTGATAAGGTTCACTACAGTATTGATCTCTTGTTTCTTTTCTCTGGATCAGTATCTTATAACTGGTTATGATAAAGACCTTATTTGGTCAATTTATAATTAATCATTCTTAACAAATTTCAACCACTATTGCTAGACTGAGTACCTTAGCCTCTTAAGTGTTTCTATTCCACATCTCCTCTCTAGGAATGATTGCCTGATTTACAGTTGTATAAGTTACTAACCAAGTCAGTTCATTTAAATAGAACAGATCATACTTTTAGCTCTTAAATACATTATTTACCATATAATTCTTCCTATGGTGAGTGTCTTGGCTTCTCCCCAGAGCAAAGAGAAAGTATACTCTATCTCAAAGTGATCTTGTGAGCTCCTAGAGGACAGACATTTTTTTGAACTATAATACATAGTTTTTCTGTGACCTCCCCCCCCATGCCTAGTGGAGCTCTTGTAGACTGTCCTCAGCATATCGCATGTTCCACTCTCCCATGCAATACTAGAGTCATTAACACATTAATATTTGTTTTCTGTCACTACACTGACATATTACCACAAATTTATTAGGATCCCCCCCCCCCGGTACTGTGAATCAAACTCAGGACCTCATGCTTGCCAGGCAGGTGCAGTGCCCTTGAACTATATCCATAGTCCAAATTTAGTGATTTAAAACAAGATAAATTTATTTATTTGTACTTCTGTAGATCCAAATCCAGTATGGCTCTCACTTTCTAGACTCAAGGAGTCTGTAAGACTTTTTGAAGCTGTCACAGTGTTTCCTATGCAAAGTGTTGGCAGAATTCAGTTGGGTGGTGATGTAAGACTGATACCACTATTTCCTCACTGGCTGTGAGATGGGCCATTGCCAGCTTGTATAAACTGGCTTCATTCCTTAACTGCTGGCTCCCTTCCTCCATTGTCAGAACCAGCAATGTAGAGTCCTTCTCACACTTGGAATCTGTCTTACCCTTGCTGTAAGAGATGTTCAGTCTCCCTGTTTTAGGGTCTGCAACCTTACATTTGCAAAGTTCCTTTTTTCATAACAAGTATAACACAAGGGAACAGAGATTGCGGGTCATTTCGGGAAGTGTATTTCATCCATAGAGGGCTTCTCACTCTAGTAGCAATCATCCTTTTCAATGACGGAGAAGGGCTTACTCCACCATGGACTTGAATATAGAAAAATTAGTTTATCAAAACTGCATCCGACAAAACTGTAAGGACTAGTAGTTATCTTCTGTTTATGAAAATTTTACTTTTTAATATATTCAATTGTTTTTCATCTAATCAGTTGCTCTTATGATAGAAAAATAGGGGGCTTTCAGGTTAGCTCAGTTGTTTAAAGCACTTGCTTGGGCAAATTCAGTCAGGCACAGAGGACTGCAGTTTGATCTCCAGCTCCACATGCCGCACCAGACCCACCCTTAAGGTAGCCTGAGCGAGCCAAAAGAAAAAAAGAATCTAATGATAGAAAAACAGATGAGAATAATTAATATTTTGATGGATCATCTTTTCTTGCTTTTATAGTTGTCCCTAGGCAAGGAAAGATTTCTTTTTCCTTTTCTATGTGCATGTGTGAGTATAGTTGCATTAGTTGTACATTCTGAAAATAGAATCACTCTTTTGAAAAATACTTAACTAAAATGTTCTAATATTGATCCTTGTGCTAAACAAATATTTGAAACCCCTTGGTGGGTAAATTATGTGGTTGTCATAGAATTGCTTTAACTTGTTTACTTTTTACAAGGAGGTAAACGGTTCTCTGATCTTTGTGTTATTTCTAGCAAAGAAAATGCATGGTGGACATTCAAGCTAGACATGAGAATCTTCACACTGAAGTCTCTTGAGTGTAAAATTCATGTTCCCCACACTATTTCCAAGTGTGATACATCTTTTGATTTCTGCTTGGAAAATTAACGTTCAGAAACCATGCATTCAGACAGTTTCAGGTGCCACCAGTGGTCACATACTGTTTTACCAGCACCTTTCTTTAGCACCTTTCTGAATGCTCTTGGCATGTACCCTTTCATTGTCCAAGGTGGTGTGGAGCAGTAAATGTGGCATATGTTTAGTCAGTACTAGAAGGTACTTTCAATGATTTACTTTAAACTTTCAGTTCAGTTCTTTCTTGACTTAGGTAATTGCTCAGGGAAAAAGCTATTACCTGATTTTAAACTGCACATTTAACCACTCAGCCACCATAATGCATATATTTATTTAAAACAAAGCAGCTGCATGGTAATATATTTTTTTTTCTTGTGTCCTGTTGAACCTGGACTTGTATTTCTGGATTTTTGTAGATGCATGCTGTAACTTTTAGGTTGTTTCCTGGCTTAATTTGGAAAGATGTAGATTTTCTTTCATATTTTACAGAGGCCAGTTTTAATGAAATAATTATCTGCTTAAATACAGAACTAACTAGGTTTGAATTGTAGGTCCACACCTTAACAAGTTTTTTGTCTTACGGCTTACCTGACTTCCTGTGTCTCCCTTTCCAAAATAGGATGAATAGTCTCTGTTATGCTAGACTGTATCTCAGAGATCAATGCTTTCTGTTTACTTCTGTCTTCCCCAGTACGTAGAACAACATATGCCACACAGTAGGCCTGATAAACATTTGTTAAAATTCAGCAGGATAATACACATACTGTGCTTAATTCAGTCCCTGGCACAGAGTAACAATAAAATGTGGTAAGGCATTTTTCAGAGCATTATTAAAGCTCTTAAATATTATCATTTATACTTAAAAGATGACAATTTTTAAAAAAGGTGATAATTTTTTAAAAATGTCTTTTGCAGAACTGCTTATCTACCACTAAGTCAGTCCTTATTGGTCTCAGATATTACTCCTTATAATGAAATAAAATTTGTTCTCTTTCCATTCAGTCTGCCAGCATAATTTCTGGGCTGACTCATGAGTGTGAAACAAGAAATGGAAATTCACTAAGGTGTGTGTGTGTGTAAACCAAATTGAGATGTAAGATAACTTGTGTCCTTTTAATTTTCCTAACAAATGCTCAAAGCTTTCTTTTCTAAAGTTTGTTCTCATTCTAAGAGAAAAAGGCAATATTTCTTTCAATCAACGGGCCTAAGTAATTATTGAAAAGGAAGCATATCATTTTTCCATTTAATTTTCCATAGAGATTTTTGCAGAAGTTTTATGAGTGCTATATGAGTTTAAAGTGAAAATATTAGAGATCATCTCGTTTTGCATAGCACCTCATCTTAACATGTGGGAAGTGAATATAGAAAGAGAAGTTAAAAAAGAGAGAGAGAGCTACGTTAAGCTATCCTAACCAGTGGCAAAGATAAGATACGAAAGATTTGCTTATTTCTGACCAGTTTTGTGTGACTTCCCTTAGTTAAAATACATACATACATAAATCTAACTCCCCCAATATAGATATACAGTTTAGTCATTTTTTATTCAAGTTTTTGCAGTGATTACAATGCTGAATTTTATAATGCTAACTTTTTAGCTAATCTGTTGAAAAAATTCTGTACAAAACCTATTCTGATGAAATAAAAGTTAAATTATTTATATCCTCCATAATAGCAACATGCTAGCAGAATTTGTTAGCTTTTTTGGTACATATTGGAGAATTTCTGAAAACCAGTCTACGTTTTATTCAGAATGAATATGTGAGAGTATATTTGTTGTTTATACCTTGTAAAACTTCTCAGATGGCTATAAGTCAATTAGTGTAATGAAATTTAAAAAAAAATTTGAATGACTCCTTTTGTGTATTTTAATGTAATATTAATATAAAGAAAGGTCAGATAGCATTTCCAGTTGTTGGCAGGTTTCTCTTATTGTCAAGCCTTTCCTTATTTTTTTTTTAATGATATTTTCTCTTTCTTACCCATTTTTGCTCCTGTCAGCAGGTTAAAATGGCATTAAGTATTTGCTCCTATAAAATGTATTTCATTTTACCCACAGCCATAAATTCTTGAAAGATAAGTGAAATTATGCAGCCTTCAGTCTCAATACACAGCAGTTTGCATGATTGTTTTAATGCCCAATCATATCACCGTACAACTCTTCTGTTGTATAACTGTTTTTAAAAAAAGTCACAACATTCTTGAGGCCACAGTAATCACACACAGCTGTCATAGAGTTTAAAAAAGGTTTTTAGGAATAATTATATCTTCATTATGTTTGAAACATTAAACTTATATCACTGCATTTAAATGCATTGCAAATCTTCTGAACACGTAAACTTTTAGGCCTCTGTGAGGGTCAGAGTGACTAATCAGTCTATGCCATGATGGGCTCTACCTCTTTGCTCAGTGTCAGTCAAAGAAAAATCCTTTCCAGAACAGAAAAACATGTTAGGGAGCTCATTAGGGGAAAATTAGAGCCTCCTTCTTATGCCTGTGTTCAGTTACTTATGCATTTACTTTATTAATTGTAGTGCAGACATGAATCTTACTCATATTCTCTTATGCTCCTTTGGAAATATATCAGTGAGGTGAGTAGACTACTTAGCTTTACATTTTAATATATGTTCTGGATATTTGTAGTTTCCATATGGAAATGACACATTCCACATGTGATGTATTGAGATGTTCATTTTTCATACTGTGGAGAATCAGTGTCTAAACTTAAAATGGCAACATTAATTTGGTATATAACATTGTAATGGCCTCCAGCGGCTTACTAGAAGAGGCTTTTTTATACATCAAAATTTTCTATACGTTAAGTGTAGTAGAATTTCTAATCATTTTCTCTGCTCTTGTCACTTGTGGGTCGTCACTGGTAAGTTCAGTGTGTGTTGCAGTTAAGGTGTTATGCTGGGGCTAATCTCTGTAAAATGCTGGCATTTGTTCTTCTTTTTCCCTATCATCAATCTTTCACACTCATATCAAATCCCTAATGTATCAGCAGGTTTCTCAGAGCTACTGGTTAAAATTACCTTTGCTTTTGGTAAACTCTGAACCTTGGAGCCTCACTGTTTTCAGCTGCCCCCTGTGGATTCTGTGAAGCCTCTTTCCACACATTCCTCACTGCCAGTCACTTGCTTCATGTCCTGAAACCAAGAGCCTGTATAGAGCCTCTTCATTATTGCACCTGTCCCTGTCACCCTTCTTTAAATGGAGTGTGCAGATATTTGCAGCAATTGGTAATCTGTATGCAAACTACAAGTGAAAGTGGCCAGAACTCCCAAATCTAAATAGCTTGCGTTTATTTAGTATAATATTGTAAACCTAACTCCTAAAAGTTTCCTTTTCTAATGCCACAGATATTGTCAGTTTTATTTATTTTTAAGGTAAATGCTAAATTAATTTCTTAAAGTTTGTCTTCTTTTGTATCTGAGTATGTAAATATTTGTTTGCATACTTTTTTCACTTCATTTTCATAACTACTTCCCTTTCATCCATTCAGTTATGACTCATAATTAGTAAAAATTCCATTACAAGTAGCCTTTCTTGGGTATGTGGTTTATGGTGTTTTCACTTTTTAACATAATGTAGTTTCCCTACACAACCATTTCCTAGGTTATGACTATTATAGAAAACTGACTTTTGCCTTTAAGGGTTTTTGCTATAACTTAAATTACTATAACTATACTATACTATAACTATTACTATAACTCTAATTACTTAAATGCTTTCACCTGTCAAAATGCAGTTGCTTTTATTTTAAAGCAATACATTTCTTAAAATGAGGAGAAAACAAGTATTATCTTTTAAAAATCTCAGTATAATAAGAACTGACTCAGATCTCAGTGCCTTTTCACATCCATAATTATATAATCTGTATAATCTTTGTTACAAAAAATCTCCTATTTCTAGTGTGAAAATAACTAAGGCATCAGTGCTAACAATTACATCATTTTTAATATCAGGAACCAGACCCATGTTCTCAGAGATGTTTCTGTAAAAGTTAATAATTATGAAATGCTTATTCTTCTAAATTGCCATAAAACTCTATTTGATTTAAAATACATTACTTTAAAGTTCAGTTATTTGGGTGATGAGCCCATACTTTTAAAAAAGATTGAGTCAGTGTGAGTCACTTAGGTAGTAAAGTTATTTCTTTTTAGAAATCCTGTTTTTCCCTTAGTTATGTTTCCTAAATTCTCCCTGGATTGTTCAGAGAGGAAAAAATTAAAATTTAAACCACCACACCCTTTTTATTATAACATAGATAATTTGCTGTAATAAAAATCAAAGAGAAAGGGAAAATTAAAAGTTTCTGTTTTTCTAAAAACTCATTATCCTGAACTTAATGATTTTGGTGACTTTATCTAATTTCTTGCCAAGGCTGTACCTTCATTTTTATATTTCTTGTATTTGGTTTATTTTTTAGTGGGTACTCCTTATTACATGTCTCCAGAGAGAATACATGAAAATGGATACAACTTCAAATCTGACATCTGGTCTCTTGGCTGTCTACTGTATGAGGTAGGTAATATTTAAAATCCCTATTTTGATGCATTTTTATATAACTTGCTCTATTTTTATACTTTAGACTTTTTTCTAAATATGTGCAAGAATAAGCATTTATTTTATGAAGATTAACTCATTGGATTATTAGCTTTCATATGGAATTTAATTTGTCCTCACACATTTACTTCCCCTATAATGTTTTAAAATTAGGTCCTTTTGTTGAAATTTTTTAAAAATACTAATTTTTATGTTAAAATAATGATGTTCTGCATATTTATAAAAGTATAATTTTAACATCAATGAAAAAGCTTCCCTAAAGCATTACAGGATAGAAGAGGGATAATGAAATTGATATAAAATATGAAATTGTAATTAATATGTTTATCAGTTTTATTGGACACTTTACATAGGTGTGATTCATCTTTACAGATAATATACAAATAAGATAATTATTCTAAGTTACCACCTAGTTTCCATTAGTAATTTTTATTGGCGAAGCTCTCTTCTGTTCTTAAAAGATAATGGAATCATTTAAGTTGATCTTCTAGAAACAATTATTTGAACCCACAGAAGAAAGCACAGTGCTAATGAATTTTTACCCATATTATGAAGCAGTGATATCAAAGAATATCTCAAGAACTGACTTCTGTAATTTTATCTTTTAAGCAAATGACAAGAAAGAATGTAGATTTTGAGCTAAAGTTATTAACTGAAAATTAATCTAGATATAAGTAGGTTTAAATAAAGTGAAGAAATGAAATAGACTCAAATTTTCAGGTCTCTGTGAGGAAATATGCAGATGTAAAGAAACCAATGTATTTCTTGCTATTTTGTGCCACTTGAATATATAATAAAGTTATCTATTTTAATTGGCCACTATTACTTGGAAGTAGAATATCAGATATTGGTTTTTCTTGTTTTTTTCTTTAAGTTTGTGTTGTGGTCTTTATTGTTTTCCTGATTATAGATTCTGGCTTAAGAAGCCTGAAATTATTTTATTGTTTTTTCTAAAGTGAGTAATGAATAAAAGATTTTTAAGTGTTCTTACATAAACTCATCCAGATTTTTATTATGAAAAATTATGAATTAATGTTGTAATGAAATGTTTCTATGTAGATACAAGATTATAAATGATTTATGCCCACTATATTACATTCTGCTATTATTTTGGTATAATGTTGCAAAGAACTGGTTTGATAATATTAAGCTACTATGCTCTTTAAAGTTACTTTTATATTTAAAAATTTTAATACTGTTTAGGTAATCTTGGACGCTTTCTCAGATTCTTTATTGCAGTAACACTTTTCCTTTAAATACCAAGAAGTGTATGTATGAACAAATAGAAAATTAGTTTTCAATGAGATTAAATTTAACAGTGAAAACACTGTTCAGCTGAGTTGCTGTTTTGGGAGAAAGTTTGTATAATTGTTCTAGGATTAGACTCATCAAAACATTTTTTCACATTCTAAATTTGCCTTTAAGTGGCATTGTCTCATTTTATGGGTACTTAAAATGATTGCCAAAATAAAATTTCTTCAGGTACGTCTACATTCATGTGTTGATCATTTTGAATGAAAATATTCATCAGGGTAACATCACTCATCCCAGTGCATTTTCTCATTTCCTTCATGCAAGACTGAAATTGTTCTAAAGATTTAATTAATCTTCATGTTTATTTTGGTTCAGTAATGTTTGAATATAATGTTAATAGAGATAAACAACAATTTAACTTCCAAAAAATCAGCAATAACATCACACAATTCTTTTACACCTACTCACCAAGAAATATCTATTAGCAGTAGAAGAAGAAAAAGCCTTTTCAAAAAAATGTATTTTAAACTCAAAATTAGACTTTCAAATATTCCAGGAACCTAAAAAAAACTAGTGGTACAATTTTAATTGATATGCAACAAAGTAGACTTTACTAATTAAAATCAAGATGCTGTGCTTTTGCTACATGGACCTTTACATGGAAAAGTAGGTTTTACACATTTCCTTTATTGTTCAGCGCAGCAATTGCATCCTTACAGGGTTGTAGGTTGGTGGCTTACAGTTCAAAAAAAAAGAGAGCTGCCACCAGCCCTGAAGACAGACAGTGGGCTTTCGTCCCTTCGACACCCCCAGAATACTAATCAGGAAAGTCAGACCCTGGAGGTCAGGGAGCAAGTCAATCATTCTAGCAATCGTCTCAGTGTGGAGGATCAAATTAGCCTGAAAAATTCAGCTGCTGGGAGGAGAGGGCGAGCAGCTGTCAGGGGCAGCATCGAGATGCACTAATGAACCAGATGAATAGTGCAAAAGCTTGAAAATAAAAACAGGACAGTTGACATTTTTCATCTGTCAAAGCAGGAGATGCATGAAAATATACTATTCCGATTTAACTCCTTAGGGGACATTCAGGTTTTTTTTTTTTTTTTTTAACATTCTACAGTATTGAGACAAAAGTCCTATAATGAACCAGCATATGATAATGAGCGAGTGTGTGATAATGAGTGTGTGTGTGTGTGTGTGTGTGTATTTAAGGTTTTACAAACATGGAAAGACTATAGTGTGTATATATATGTGTATTTTTAAGTCAGTGTTTTTCATACTGTTTTGTC
Organism: Tympanoctomys barrerae; assembly: GCA_002564285.1. Taxonomy (NCBI): domain Eukaryota; kingdom Metazoa; phylum Chordata; class Mammalia; order Rodentia; family Octodontidae; genus Tympanoctomys; species Tympanoctomys barrerae. The sequence continues at coordinate 15,669 of NDGN011555263.1, read as the reverse complement.
ATGAAGTGGCTTTGCATTTTGAACAAAAAATATTAATTCTTTCAATAGAAATTTTCGCTTAGGTAGAGTGTTTTGTATGTTTGGGCATTGAAATTGCTTTTTAAGTTTTCTCATTATGTGAACCCCGTTCATACAGTAGTTCTGTGTGAATTGAGGCTTTATATCAAATACAGGCTATATACAAATTTGTTGAGCTGCTTTCTAGGCCTGATTTCCAATGTGATCCCTTGCTGGCTAAGGCTCTGAAGGAGTTAAAGCCCTGTCTGGAGCACAGAAGACAGATGAGAGCCATTTTCAGCTTGTCCTGTCCCCACTGACGCTCACTGAGTAGCACAGCATGGACTAGCGTGTTTCACACACACTCTGCCTGTCTGGGGAATGTACACATTGTCCTTCCAAAATCAAACTTATTAGCACATGTAGAAAAGGGTGACTGACTTTGGGGCAGCTTGGCACTCCATGTTGTATTCTTGTTGCTGCGGTTCAAAGATTTAGAAGGTTTTGAACAGGATGTGAACATTTTAAATTGAATTTTAGTTTGTGACCTTGCTTACTATAGTAGTTCCTTGCACTTTAAATGTCAAGTTAGAACCTTGTCTTAAAATAAATTTAAATTCAATAATGTCTTTTTTAGTGTTGTTCGTCCTCTGAAGCATGTTTTTGGCTTGAAAACTCTCTGAGATGCCTTCAGTTGTTCCTGTGACTCAAAGTTTTTGAACACACAGTGTTTTTTGACATTATCAAATGAAAATAAGTTACAGTTTATATAAGCTATTTGGAGATCAGTTATAATACTCAAATTAAGACTTTATTTTCAAAATAACCTTCCCTCTGTACTATATTATATAAGATAAAATGGCATTCAGTCCCTTTCCTTAAATATTGTTACATTATAATGCAGTTAATAGTTTTAATGTTTGTTATGTTATGACCATTGCATGGTTGATCTGTACCTTGTAATAACTGTTTTGCCATGCATACACCAGTTACTTTAATGATATTTAGAGTTTAAGTTAGTGTACATTGTTTAGTAATGCTGTTTTATGTTGTGTATACGTATATACAGGAAAATTGCCTATTTGGGGGAATTTTAGATGTTGCAAATGTAGACGTTAAGATTTTTATTCTTATTAACTAGAAAGGAATATTTATAAAAATCAAATACTCATATTTAAAGCATTTACAATTTTTACACTACTGTGATACATTTGATAAACTCACCATGAAACCTTTTACAGATGGCTGCATTACAGAGTCCTTTCTATGGTGATAAAATGAATTTATACTCACTGTGTAAGAAGATAGAACAGTGTGACTACCCACCTCTTCCTTCAGATCACTATTCAGAGGAAGTAAGTAATTTTCAGTCCATTTGTCTCTTGTTCATTTTGGTAACATTTGTTTTGGTAAGGAATTTCACTTGATCCAGAAATACAAATGAATAGTGTTGGTGACAGAAGTCACATTTTTTTACCTTGTTTTATTCTCTTGGAGACTTGCTGTTTAAATAGTTGCCTCTGCAGTTTGTAATGTAGAGTTAATACAACACAATGTGTGGTGTAAAATGGTCACTTCCTAGGCGTGATAAGAATAGTAGTTTTCTATTGGATGAGTACAGAGAAGAGAATGCCAAAAAAAAAAAAAAAGGGTCTAGTTAATGAATATGTCTGGTTGCCCCTCTTCATAGGCTAACTCCTTTTTCTCACTGCCTCCGACCTACAAACAATTAAAACTTTCTGTTTTGTTATAGTTTTCTCCAATCTGTGTTTCCCAAAAATTGAAATCCACATCTGTTAGCTGTATATCTCTGAACTGTATTTTTCAGGCTTTACCCTTTTTCCTTTGACAATACCTGTCCAATCCCCACCTCACTGCTATAGTCAAATTCCTTTGGGAAAGTGGTTTGAAGTTATTGTAGATATGTTAAAAAGTATATTGAATAGGATTGAAAATTTTTGAAGACATTACCTTAAGATCTGAATTTGAATCCTTTTCTGCCTTTGTAACTCCTTAAAATGAGTTGTTTTGCTCTGTCCAATATCCAGTTTTTCACTGAACGAAGTGTCTCCATTTTAGCCTAATACATAATGATTTTTCAAATATTTAAGGTGGAAGCATGCAGACTAGCAGTGTTTGAGGTCAAGAAAGACATATTCACATAAGCTGTTTTTTGGACTGCCCATTGGAGACCTACCCAAAGAGAGCACTGTCTTACATTAGGACATCTTACCTCATGAGCAACTGATTTTTTTGTCCTTGGAAAATGGAAAGGAGAAAAAGAAAAGTATAAAGCAATTACAATGTTCACTTATTAGATAATCTTGTCAGTCTTACTGTTGTGGAATGAACATCTGGTCTTAGTATTATATAAGGAAATTTGAATCCATGTAATCTGCATAATAAATGCCTCTTAAAATTTTTTTACCATATATAAAGCATTTGTATTCCTAGAATGAAATAGCTATGTTTTCTTCTAATAGTTTTGATACTAATAATCACTGATACCTAGTTTTTGGCTTCACAACATTTATATCCAGGTAATTAGAATAAGTTCTTAAAAGGCTGTGATAATTTAGAAGTATTATCTTCATTTGATGTTAATGTTCTTATGTTAGCCATTTTTAATTACTATTTTGGGTATAGAATATAAATATGGCATTTCACAAAACCAACTTCAGAACTGTATGCCTAGAAATACAGTAGGGTGTGAACAATAATGCAAAATGATAGCATGAATGTCAGGGGCCTTTCTTTGTTGTGTCATTCATGCTGTCTTCTTTTTTCCATGAAGCACATGAATATTTCACATATCTGCATCCTCATCCTCTATTCTTCTTGACTAATTTTCAGACTGTCTGAATTTGCATTTCACATGGTAGCTGATTAGGAGATGCGGAGTGCAGCAGTGAAGCCTCAGCAGGCGGTTACCATGGTGACCTTCAGCAGGATTTTAATGATGATACCACTAGTGGTTCGTTGAAGTCGGCCTGCCTGCAGGGCTACTTCACTGCAGCTAAGTGTGAAGTTGGATATGCGGATTCTCAGCCAAGGGGCAAATATCAAAGTCTGGCCCAGATAGAAGGTCTTCGAGTTGGGAGAGGAAAATAGATTCTACTTTTTACTTCACTGTGTGTAGTTACCAGTTTTGAGAAGAATTATAAAGCAAAACATGTTATGTGGTATACTTGCCAAAAAAGACAGGGCAATTCCTCAATGGTAAAGTCAATCATATCCTAATGAAACAGTAAGTTAGAATATCTAGGTAAGCATGAAAAGTAGTTCTTGCTAAAGAAATGAATATGAAAAATATGCAAATTATATAAGTCTTAGTTTAATCTGATGAGTTATGTAGGAAATTTCTCAGAACAAGAGCTTTGAAATGCAGATGTGCTAATAAATATTTTTCTCCTTAAGTAGGAAGTCAAATTTGTTTATAAAATTATTATTCAGAATTCACAGTCATAACAAAGCCTAAATAGTTTTGCTGCTGCTGTAATGATATTCTTAAATAGCATTATAAAGTAGCTGCTGCAGGTGTTTTTAAAAATCCAAATTACCCTTTAATTTGTTAGTGTGGCAAAATATAGGTACTGATGAAAGTGAAACAGTTTTTTAACACTGAACTTTTAAAACCTTGTGTATTAAATGTCAGTTATATAGCAAAAATGGGAAGAGTCTGACAAATAAAATTTAAGCAAATTTATTACATAGCTGCTGCTATGTTTTTTAATACTCCTTCCCAAAAAAGATTTGAAGGGAACATTTCATGAGACTGCCAGCCACACCTGCCAACCAGCCTCAATTGATAAGAATTTTAAGGAACTCTGCAAGATTGATTTCTAGGTGTAATCCAGAGTTTAAAGGTTTGCAGTTTTAAAATTTCCTGTGTTATAATCTAAAACATAGATAACATGGAGAACTCCAAGAATAAAAAAATGAAAAGTAGTATGCTTTAGAAAAGCATAGTGAATTATGTTATGTTGTTAAACACATAGTTAGGGCTCTAGATTAAAATTACAGCTACACATGAATATTAGGAATTTTTTTATTTTGTTGTTTGAGATATTTTTGCTTATGATAATTTTATTTATTTTAGTGTTTCTTATTGTTTTTGCCTACCTTTTCTTACGTAACTCCTAGTTTAAATGTGATGTTGGTGGTAGTGAAACAAATGCTTACTGAGCATTTTCTACATGAGCGGAGTTATGATTCTAATAGCTGCTTATGGGATAGCTCAGCAGACTAAGTGCCTGCTTAGGCAAGTGCTTCAATCCCTGGCACCACATGCCCTCACCAGTCCTGCCTCCGGGGCATGCTGAGCGAGCCACCAAGCCCAGGAGTGGTGGTGCACACCTGTAAACCCAGCGCTGGGAAGGCTGAAACAGGAGGATCAGTATGAGTCTGAATTGCATAGCGAGACCCTTTACCAAATACATTTAAAAAAAAAAAAAAACAGCTGTTCATAGCCTGACCTGAACTTATCTCTCAAGACTTAATGGTCATGGAAGAAGACAGCATTGTTCTTTTCTAAGTTCTCCAGGAAGTTCTCTGTATTTTCATGTTTTCAGAGAAGTTATTTCCAGTTATTTGTGAAATAATTTTTATCATTTGAAACAGTTTTGTTGCCATGTCTCTCCTTCCAACTACTTGGCCAGAATACTGCATGGTAGTTGCTTCTTTTCCTGAGTGTTTTCCACACTGTCTTTTCTATCCTGAGAAGCAGTAACTGCTTTTCATCTGTATTTCTGTGGCCTAAAAGATTTTTAAAGGCTTGATGGTTGATTAATTGAAGAAATGAGAGTAAAGAAATTTAAAACCGGAATTGTGACCAACCAGAGTCATTAAATAGGAAAGAGAAACTTCTGCAGAGAACTCTCTCATAAACTAAAAAATTGCTCAAAAGATAAGCCAGAAGATTTGATGGATTTCCTTTCATTAGTATTTCCCACTTCCCTGTTGTTTTGTTTTCATTCTTTTACGTAAGTCTGTACCATCATCTCTGAAATGCCCAGTGTTAGTTTAGTGGGAAATACAAAAGATTATTTTCCTTCAGTTTCAGTTTTCAATTTTTTTTAAAACACTGGAATGGTCATCAAAATTTTGGATTTTCTTAGGGCATCACTCAGAATCTTAGTGTCAGAAATAGCAAATACGTGATAATTAGAAAATGACTGTGAGTTCATTTTAACTGATATATTCTTATAAATCTGAGCATTATCATACAGAAAAAATAAAACTATCTTAAACATTATTAAAGCTCCCAGTTAAAATAGTAAAGATACTGGAATAGTTGAGTAGAATTGTGCCTGAGTGTTGCTTTTAAAAGATTTCCTTATAGGTTTAAACAGAAACTATACAATTACATATACCATGTTCACACCTAATTATATTTTTGAGAACTTGATAGGTTTTACAAGTGAAGAAAAAATGATTTATAAATCAATAATTAACTGTGATTAGTTTTTATGTTTTTTACATTAAATATCTATTAAATTTGTGGCTTTAGACCTCTAGCCCACAGATAGAGAATATTTTTTATAGCATAATTACTGGAACTATGTCTCAGATATAAAATTATATTTTTAAAGTATCAACCTGAAAGATCACATCCAGAGAACTAATAAAAAATTAATGAAATGAAGTTACCCTTACTTTGCTTTAATCTCTTTTGTTTTTTTTTTTTTGCTTTCCTTTCCTAGTTCAGAAATGTCTCTTTTTTCCCCCCTTAGAAATTGGAAGGCAGGAGAACAGGGTTTTTCTTTCCTTCCTGGCCTCCACAAGAATAGTCGAACCGTTCAGGCTGACATCATTTTCCCTGCTGCTTAGTAAGAAAGTGCAGCATTTTTTATTACTGAGATAAAATCTTGGTTTTCCAGATTATTTAAAATATAGTCATTTTTTAAAAACAGTGATTGTAGTTATTTAATACATTGATTAAAAAGTTTTTCCTGTGGTTATCTATGAATAATGATAATTTTTTAAATTTAAACTGATTTTATTTAAATAAACTGTGTTTATTTGGCTTTTGTAAAACACAGGATGTTCTCAACGTTTGAAATCATCATTTTCTTTAATCTTATAACCACTTTTTGGTAAGGACAGTTTACATATGAGCAGTGGGGAGCCAGCGTGTGTTGGGAACCAATGCCAGACTTGGGAGGACTTTTGCCTCATGGCCTACCTACCCTGACCCCACTACCCCACTACAGGACCATGCAGCTGGAATAACTACCTAGGCTAAGCCTATGCCTAAGCACATGAGGGTTTCTGTACATTCCCATGTTTTTGGCGCTTCTCCTGCTCTGACCCTTCCACTTCCCATATTTACCTGGAATCTTCATGTAGAAGGCGCCATCAGACATTTACTCATAGCACTCCTCTGGCCATTTCGTGTTGAAAGGAAGGCATTACTTTTGTGTATTAGGGTATGTAAAGCTACTGCATACATCAGATATCAGATAGATTTAGAATATGGTAAACAGAAACTGTTACTCGCTATAATTTACTTTATTTTCCCAATATTTTATCATTAAGGAAAGAAAAATACTCACCAGAAGGTTTAAAATTATAACCAGTTTTAACAATTGAAAAAAAGTTCAGAAAAATATTTAAGGAAGATTTTTAAGAAATCTTAAATCAGTGACAAAAATATCTTTGTTTTGTTTCATAAAAGAACCACTTTATGTAAATAAGGAAAAATATGTCTGGGTCTTTCTGCATCTTTTTGAACTTTAAAATTTGTAAGTTTTTTACTTGAGCAGTATGAACATTTTTATTTAATAGTTGCTAGACTCTGAACTATATGAATTTTTTAGAATTGGTATTGGAAATTAGCAAATACTGCTTTCCTATTAGAATTCTAATTCTTTCTAATATATTGTTCAACAAATATTTAAATGAAGGACATTATATAGCACAAATAATGATTGAAGGTAATTTTTAATAAATATTTCTGAATTTCCTATAATTATTCAAATACCAAGATAGATATTTTACCCTAAAATTCAGAGATGTATAATTATGCCATTATTAAAATTTGCATTGAATGTTAAACACTATTTTTAACATTTGATTTTCTTTCCCCAAAATTATTTTAATAAGTTTGATATTTTTATCCTTTGTCAGTTGTCCACCTTACAGAAAAGTTCTGTGGAAGATTAGATATTTAAGCTTTACTGTTCGTTTCTATTTTTTAAAAAAATATATATTAAAATAAACCCTTTGTTCCCCTGTGATGCTGGAGATTTGCTCCTTGAAAATACCCAAACGGTGGCCTATATTTCACATGTCCTGTGGCATCCTATAAAATTGTGTAACTTCAGACTTTAGTTTTTAAAAAATGCTAAATGATGTTCAGTTATGAAATGTAGACATTGCATTACCTTGTAGCTGTATAAGATGATTTTTTTTCTCCTTTTATCTTCTGGGTCAATCGCTACTGACACTTTGGTTTTCAAGTTGGATACACCTAATCATTGTATAAATATCTAAAATTCCAAAATATAGTATACTTTAATATATTATTGGGGTGCTGAAATGTGTCCTTGGGTAGATAGAAATTGGGTATATCTGGGAGGCTGATATAACATAATTGGTCTCAGAGGGATTAAGATGAGGGTGAGAAAGAAAACTACCAAAAGCACTAGTCTTTATTATTCTATTGAGAGTTGTATTAGTGACCTAGAGCTATAATACACAATGAGCCCTGTTGTTATTCCTATATGTGAGTGAACTTGATCTGTAATTGGGTTGTCATCCTGGCGATGACTGTTATCATTCTTTTTAACATTTTTGATTTCAGCCTATTTGCTGTGGTACTTCTTTGGAAACATATATATCAAAATATGTTAATATTTTATCTACTGTATTGAAGATGTTAGTTGTCACATGACTTATGACTTCATAATCCTTTAGGCATTTCAAAAAATTCATGTTATTTTTTACTTTGCTTTTATTCACTTAAGGTTTTCTGTTTTGCTTTTTAAATCTCTCTGAAGCATCTGAATTAAACTGTTTTCTGTTTGATTTTATAAAAGCTTTTGCATATTCAAATTTATTTTTGCCTTATATTTGACATGTCCTTATATAACAGGTTTTTTTAAAGCAACAAAGTATACATCTTACAAGCAAGTAGAAAGTTAACAATTTAAATACTTTTTAAAGATAAAAATGAGTAAAAATTATTAACTTTTAACATGCTCTTGTCATGAACTTATTTCTGCAGTTCAAAGTAATAAGTAAAAGCTGTCTCATTCAAGTGCAGAAGGTTCTTCTGAGTAAATCAGGGTCTAATATTAGAAATTAAAATCTAACATAAAGGAATATAGGTAGATTTCTTTAACTTGACTATCTTGACACATTTTCCTTGAACATAATAATGATACTTTCAGTCATTGCAAAGTATTGGATAACTGTTAGAAATTTTTAAAGTAACATTCCAATAGATTTTGAAGTTATAGACTGTATAAAAATTTAATATTTTCAGTAAAATCTATAGAAAAGGTTTAAAAGACCTAAGAAAGTCTCATATCACATTTTAATTATTTAATGTCTGTATGACAGTTCAGTCATTTTTTAAAATATCTGTGAGGTGACTGTAAAATGTTGGCTGGGTTGGTTTTTGTGGTACAGTGAGTAGAAGCTTGTCTGCATAGCAGGCAAGCATGCTACCATTTAGTGAAGCCCCAGCACCTTACAAAGTTTATAATCTAGAATAGAGAAATTGTTCCAAGTTAAAATTCAAATACATTTTGTTTGGAGTTATTGCCACTTTCTTAAATTAGTTAAATTAGAGAGCTGGCCAAATAGCTCAGCAGAGTAAAGCACCTGCTTAGGCAGATGCAGGGGCTGGGAATTCAATCCCAGGTCTGCCGTGCTGGCCCCACACCTGGGGCACATTGAGATGGCAATTGAGACTGGGCATGGTGGCACGCACCTGAAATCCCAGCACTTGGGAGGCTGTAAACAGGAGGATCACTATGAATCCAACCTGTGTAGTGAGACCCTGTAGACCCTGTACTAAATACATAAAAATAAATGAATGCATAAATAAATTAGTTACATTAGAAATTAAATTGGCAGTCTTGACACAATACTAATCTGAATGTGTTTGTGTCATTATTTAAGAATCCTCTCTTGGGTACAATATGCTGCTGTATCTCATCATGAACTGTGTACTCCAGACAGAATTTGTTGGTTTCTCTTCTGTCCAAATTGCCCTCTGAAATGTGAAGAAAGACAAGTTAATTGTAGAAACTAGAGTAATAGGTGTTAGAGTTGACAGATTTGTGAAAAACCAAATAGCCCAGCAATCTACCCATTAGTGTATGGAAAATCACCCCATATTTTTGCAGAAGTGGCTAAGGGCACCTGCAGGCCTAGTTAATTTCCTTCTGCCAGTGTAACATAGTCTTGGTAGCCCAGGCTTTAAAACTAGCCTGCTTCAGTTTCCATTCCATGCTTTGTTCCTTAATGCTTTGCAGCCTTAGGAATATTACTACTTTATAAGACTTTATTGTTGTAGTGGTGCTTATCTCCCAAAGTTGCTATGAAATTCAGTAAGTTAAATCATATCAAGAGTGTTTCTTACATGTGAGCTTTAAGCAGATACTTTTCTAGTAGGCAAATTAGATTTTTGTAGGAAATGTACCTGAGGACAAAATTTTATCCTAACCTGTAATAGAAACACTTCATATAAGAATCCACTAGTAATGCTAACAGCAGTTTTATACAAATGCCTGAGTGGTACTTGAGAAAGTCAAGCATTATAGCCTTAGACAGATAAACTAATATGTGCATTTGTTTATCAAATGAAGAGCCACTGCCAAGACGAAATTCTGATTTTCTAGAATTTTCTTTGCAAATTATGTGTATTATATTACAAATAGTTTAAGAAAAGTTACATAGATTGACTCATAAATAGGGTGAAGCACCCAAAATCTATGTCTTCTATATCTGAGTTTATACAGTGATAGATCTGTCAATAATTCCTCTGGAAAAGAAAATTCTTTATGACAAAATAAACCATAATGGGTGGAGATTGAACTAACAGGGAGCATAAAGCAAAAACTGCATTGCTCTGGCTCAGAGTTCCTGATGTCCTTGTAAGGGTGTGCCTAAGGAGTGGTTGAGAAGCAAACATTTCCTGTTTCCCTGAGTATTTCTCCATTTCATTATGAGCTTCCATCCTTTACTTTGGAGAGCTACAGAATCACTTTCTTCTTCAATTAAACTTGGATTATTCGGTCGCTAACCTAAAATGCTTTTCCTTATGCCAGGAGAACTTGAGGCCAATTTTTTTCTTGTCAGTAGGTTAGAAATTGCACCCTATCCTAAATATTGTGGAGGAAAAGTGAAGTTTATAAACTAGTTTAAAATAATGTAGTAGTAAATAAGCAATCCACAAAATTTGTTGCATTCACTTGTAGTTTGGTTAAATATAGTTTCTGTCTCATTTATCTTTTCCTACCATCCTTTCTGCTTTATCATTTTTATGTCTCTATGCTTTATCATAGAGACAAAACTTGTGAGCTGTTAATACTCTTATGAAGAAGGCAATGCCTGGGAAAGATGTTATTCTAAAAGATGTGTGTTAAGCAGGCACAAAACATCTGACAGCTTGATAATTTAGAACATACTCCTTTAAATAGAAGTATTTATAAGCACTTTCCTACTGTTCTCTAAATTATTCATAACTGGATACATTTTCTTTGAATTGATAAAATGACAACCTCTTTCTGATTTAAGTTTCACTTAGATCACTATAATAAAATACCCAGTGTGTTACTATACTCCTTAGAAGTTTTTTAGTGTTATTCTCTTTCCATTTGCAAGGAATATAAATTGGTATCTTCAGCCCCTCCTCAATGTAGATACACTGTTGATTATCATCAAACATTGGCAGATTTCCTTATGTGGCTAAAATTGTATCATTAATTTTTCTTCTAGAGCTATACAGCTTCAGGAACTAGAGCTAGGAAACTTAATGATCATCTACTTGCACTTTGTAATGGATGCGGGAATAAATCCCCAGAGTCATGACTTACGCAAGGGCACAAGAGTACAAAGTTCTTTTAGGAACACTGGTTTCCACTTCACTATGTACACTGTCTCCTCCAAGCCCCACCCTTCATCAGGCTGCCTGCTTACCACACATCCTTTAGAATAACATCTTTCTCAAACATTACCTTATTCATAGGAGTATTAACAGCCCACAAATTTTGTCTCTATTTTCTCTGGTTGATTATTTTATAGTAGTTGAGGACTCTGAAGAAACTATAGTAACTTAATGCATTGGCAGGAAGTTAATGTAAGTTTTCAGAATATTTAAATAATTCCTAAAGACACATATTCAGGGCACAAGGATTTGAGTATAAAAGTTCATAAACAATTATGAAAACACCTAGTTTCCTAGGCTTACGGCAGAATTGAGATAAAAACTATATTCCCTGTTTGGTTGATCTGGCACATAAGGGAAGATACTTTTTGAGTTGTTCAGATGTTCTTTTTTTCTGTGTGTATATTATAGTTGAGTTGGACTCTTGAGTTTGAAATCCTGTCTTAGTAGACTGTCCCTTTAATTGGTATCTTCCAATTAAATTTCTCATAAAACTATATTTATTTTTAATTTATTAGTACAGGAAATTGAACTCAGGATGTTGTACTTGCTAGGCAAGCACTGTGCTACTAAGCTATATCTCCAGTCCAAGAGTTCTTCTTAAAGCCTCTCCTTGGGGTAAAATAGATTGTACTTCACAATTTATACTCTGCAATAAGTATATTTCTTAAATTCATTTAACTGAATTTAAATCTACTTGATACCAGTTTTATATATTTAAGAGGAAAGTGAGTCAGAAAAACATGACTTCACTGCTTTTATTTATTTATTTTTTTAAATGTATTTGGTACAGGGTCTCACTATGCAGCTCAGACTTGTAGTGATCTTGTTTTCAGCCTCCCTAGCGCTGGGTTACAAGCATGTGCCACCATGTCAAGTCTCTGTGGCCGGCTCAGTGGTGCCGACAGGGCATGTGGTGCCAGGTATTGAATCCTGGTCCCTATGTTTAGTCCACTGAGCTATCTTGCCAGCCCTACTTTGCTTCTTTTTCTTCTTTCTTTCATTCGTTTGTTCATTCATTCTTTTTTTTTTTTTTTTGTATTATAAGGAAGGAAGAGTGTTAAGGGTCACACTACTAGATTGAACTCGTAATGATTCTCCTTTTTATAGCCTCCCAAGTGCTGGGATTACAGGCATGCTCCACTATGCCTAGTCTCAATCACCATCTCAGCACAACCCCGGGCAAGGCCAGCATGGCAGGCCTGGGGATCAAAGCCCCAGCTCCTGCGTCTGCTTGCTGCAGGTACTTTAATCTGCTGAGCTATTTGGCTGGCCTCTACTTTGCTTCTTAATATTTAGAATTTATTTTAAAATAACTGAGAAGGTTGGATTAAATATGTACCATTGTTTTCCTGTCTTTGCAGCTGCGACAGTTAGTAAATATGTGCATCAACCCGGATCCAGAGAAGCGACCAGACATCACCTATGTGTATGATGTAGCAAAAAGGATGCACGCTTGCACTGCAAGCAGCTAAACATGCAAAATCATGAAGAACATAACCAGAATAATTTAAAGTATTTTGTGAAGATCATACCTCCCCTTCTTGTCTGGGTGTTAAGAATAATATTTCCGAGCTAATATTCTTTGAATCCTTAACCAGTTTTTATATAGGCTTCATTTTGCACCATTCTAAGTCACCTTCTTGCAAGCCCAAAATGATTGCAGGATATCCAGACTGCATGTTAGCAAAGAAAGTGGTCCAGGATAGTATTCACTGAAGGATTTTAGATTGAGAGCCACTATGTTTTAATTAATACATTTTGCAGTACATTTTTTTTTAAATAATCATGCTTAAGAGTGTCAGTGCCAAATAACGAAGTTTTTTCATTTATTTATTTAAATTTTTTTTTTTTTTTTTTTTCTCTGAACCGGGGATTGAACTGAGGCTCTTGCGCTTGCCAGGCAAGCGCTTATTCTACTGAGCCATCTCCCTGGCCCCAAAATAATGAAGTTGTGTCATCTACACATCAAGGTAGATGGAAAACCTGAGGAAATATTTGCAGATCTGCCACATGGGGAATACAGGGTTTTCTTAATTACAATTGCCATAAGTTTAGGAAACTAGGTGTTTTCATAATTAAGTATGACTACTTTATACTTTCTGCCTTGAAAATGTGTCTTTTAAGAATGATTTAAATGTTCTGAAAACCTAAAAATAATATTTAACTTTTTTGCTTTTTGTAGTCATTTATGAACATTTAGTTTGAAGTGGACATCTCAGTTCTTAGCATTATAGCTTTCAAATATAATTCTTACAAGAAATGTAAGCAGTAAGTAGCTGAAAATCATTTAAATTTTTAGCTTATAAGTTCAAAATGCACCAAATGTGAAAAGATTAGGGGCAAAATATGAGTAAGACACTGCAGAATATATATTTTAATAGTTTTAGCGTTCTATTTACATTAAAATGGTAGAAATGAATCCGTTTAAAAAGTGGTTAAGGATTTCTTTGGCTGATGTAATGGTTTTAAAAGTTGCACATTGCTCAAGACTGTTTTTATTGTTTGTACATTTGGAAACTATTCTTTGAATAATCTTACAGTACTATATTTCAATTTCTTTATAAGGCTAAATGTATTTTAACTCATAATTGTACACTATAATGTAAGCATATATTTTTCTTGAAGATTTTATTAAAGTTCTGATTGGTCCCCTTCAGAAATTTTTATATTCTTCAAGTTACTTTCTTATTTATATTGTGTGTGCATTTTTCCCATAATGTTTCCAATTTTCTGGGAACATTTTCCTTTTAAAGATATAGCAACACTTTCCTGAATTGAAAACATTTTTTTTAACTTTTTAAAATTTGGGTTATCTTGTGTGCATGTGTATGTTATTAAGAGAGGAAGAAAGAATGTGTGTTACACTGTAACTGTGAATGTTGATATAGCCTCAATTCAAGGTTATGATCTTAGAATATGTTTAAAGAAATGAAAACTGTCTATTACTGTAGCCAGAATTGTTATGATATTAACCTTTCTGTTAAGAAGTTTTTGAGGGAAGTACTGTATTTGTGCATGAAGATGAGAGATGGTGATGCTTAATGTAGTTCTAGGAAATGGGCAGAGTTTGTTTAGCAAATGCTGTTGTGGAGATACCGAGATGAATTTCCCTCAGATGTCTTCATATTAGGAGCAACCAGTTTCCCATAGAATGGTAAAGCCAAAGAGTGGAGTGGCAGCCGTGGTTACAGGACTGTGTGCCACCATAAAGCCCTGGGATGGGTTGTCCCACCGCCAAGAAAACCTCAGATTCAGAGAGCACCTACCTTTAGCCCATGCAAAACTGCTTTGGTTTTTTTCTCATAGTATTTTACTTAGATCATTTGAATATTTCAGGTCATTTGTAAATTTTAGAAATATAAAGGGCAAAAGTGCAAAAATCTATTTTAAAAATGCATTTGGTTATTATGATATCTGAAGGATAATTTTATCTTGAAATAAGCAAAAACCTAGTCGGTCATTTGTTTGAGGGCTGAATGTATTGTATTTCCCAGATTCTATTGACTCATAACATTTACACCAAGTGTCAGGAGATTTTTTCCCAAGTACAAGTGGAGTTTTTCTATTAGCCATTAGTGTCATGTTCATTTTAATGTGATATAAATGACTGCAATGAAATGCCCTGTGGTTAAAACAGATACTTTCCTTTTTCTTACAGCTTTAGGAGTACATGGACCTAAACTTCATTAGCTTAACCTCATCACAGTGACTTATAAGACTTAAGCTTTTCTTCTTAGTGTTCTATTTACTAAAAAGATATAGCTAAGAAGAATTTAATGGTCAGTGAAATCCATTACTATTTTCCATGCAGGGAAATTATTTTTTATGTTTCAGATATTATATCTTTTTATAATACATTTGATTATAGATTTCCTGAAGGAAAACACTTTGTAAGTTGAAATTTAATTTTAATGGGATCATTGCTAAGAATTAGGGAGATTAGAGGTTCTAATCCTTTTTTTCTTTTTTTTTTTTTTTCGAGACAAAGTCTCACTGTTTAGTTCATTCTGGCCTTGACTTCACTGTGTAACCTATACTGGCCTGAAACTCGCAGTGATACTCCTGCCTCAGCCTCCCCAGTGCTGGGATTACTGGCAGGTACCACCATCCCTGGAAAGAGGGTTCTAATCTTTATAGTCACCTATGAAATATTATCTTTATATTTTTGCTTATAATTAATTTTTTCATATTAAAATGTTTTGATTGATTGGAGCAGTAAAACGAATGGTACACCTGATTTTAAACCTATTTTAGGTGTTGGTACCAGTTACTCAGGGAAAATGTGGGGTAACTGTTTTATATGCTGAGGTTTAGGAGCAGTAAATGAAGGGTATCCCTGTGTAAATTAAGTGCTCAACAGTGTGCAGTGATTGTAAATTTAGTAAGATTTTACAGTCAATTCATGAAAGCTTTACCTTTCTATATAGTATCTATTACAAAACACCTCTCTTGTATCCAGGTATTCAGGTGTTGCTGTTGACATTTATCATGATATTTATTTTAACCAAAATGTTAAGTCACATTAAATGTTTAAAATGAATGTATTGTTT
>NDGN011555261.1:42752-58142 GCA_002564285.1 Tympanoctomys barrerae | reverse complement strand
GGCCTGGCCCTAGCTCAGTTCTTTAAGTGGCTGCTTCCACAAAGCTGTCAGCCTCAGGTTACTATAGTTCAATCCCCACAACACTCCAGTCAGCCAAACCTGCCCTGAAGGCATTGGGAGCAAAAAAAAATCCTTATTCCATTAAAAAAACATCTTCTGAAGATTCTCAGGATCATTGCCTTACCCATCTTCTATATATAACTGTATGGCTTGTCACTGTCATGTTTCCTAGCTCTTTTCCTTTCCCTCTCTTAATTAGTTAGTCCTCAAGTTCTTGCTTTTCTTTTACTTGCATTATACCTTTCTATTTGTATTCCTTCTTTTGAGTTCTTATACTAGGGAAATTATATGATATTTACACATGTGTGTCTGGTGGGTGTTATTTTTGATGAAATATTTTGTGAGCACATTGGTTAATAAAGAAGTTTATCAATTAATGTTAATTCAGTATGGTAGCTTCATAATAAGCAATAAAAATGGAGCAATAAAAGTATTTGAATTCTTAATCTTGGTTTATTTGACTTCACTGAAAATATATCATTCTGGGCCAGGGACATAGCTCAGTGGGATCAGTGCTTGCCTGACAAGCGCAGGGCCTGAGTTCAATCCCTGGTACCACCAAAAAAATAAAATAAAATAAAATAAAAAGAGAGAAAATATATCATTATAACTAACTATGTGCAACTTTCTCATACAGATTCTTTTAACCTTTTTGAGAGTATCTTCTTAGATATAGTTTTGTTTCTGAACAAATATTATGTTTTGATTTTGCCTTCTCAGATAGAAAACTTGGCACCTCTTCTACCTCAAAATAAGTCTTGTTGGCTTTACATTGTATACGCACTGGTAATAATTTTTAATCCTTTTTATTTTTTCCCTTACCTCCAGATAATTCACTTTCATCTGACTTGATCTGAACAAATTGTTCTTTCTTTGTGACTCCCTACTCAGTCCCTGTCTAAAAGTCTCAGAAGTCTTTGACTTACGATGAAAACAACTATTAAGCATCCCTAATGCTCTCCAGGTCTGTTTCTTATCTTTCTATTTTAACAGTCAACCAGTATTATACCATCTGTTCTCCCAGGTGTCCATAATTCCAGCTATTGATGACGTCTCCCTGACCTGACACTCAACCATTTCCACGTTATTCCCAGGAATACTCCTTCACTTGGGAGCAAAGAGAACACTGAGATTTTCTCCTGAGAGCCAGCACAGGATGTAAAATGACACAGACTTCAGAAAGGAATCATGACTTATCTCCAATACACTGTTTTCTAACTTGAACAATAAATCTCAATTTTCTCATTGGTAAAATGGGAACGATATTATCTATAACACCAGGCAATGGTGAAAATTGAATAGAAAATATTTTCATGATACTTTGTAGATGCCAAGAATCACTATTATTTCTTCTCTTCCATAAAATTGTCTATAATATGTTTTCATTGTTCTTAACACCAGTTTTTAGTATATGTAAATTATTAAATTAATAAGTTTTAAAATACATTGTTTAGAATAAAGCTAGACCTTATCAGTTAGACACAATCATCTTCATTTGAAGAGGACTTTAGATACTAGTGGATTAGATAATTCAGCTAACAATATTCAGAGGAAAAGAAGCCAGATTCCTGACTGTTAGTTCACATTTTAACTTTTTTATTAATATGTATCTCAAATGCTATTTATTTTTTAAGGTATACATTTTACTTTGATCATAGAGTAAATGTTCAAGGAACAAAATTTGTGAATTGTTTTCAAATGTCCCTTCAGTGACCAATGAGAGCATTTGGTGGTTGTTTAACTCTATAGAATATAAATTTACAACGTTGACCAAAAAATCTACAAAATTTAATTCCAAAAATCCAATAAAGGGTCAGGGAGATAACGCAGTAGAATAAGCGCTTGCCTGCCAAGCCCAAAGGCCTGAGTTCAATCCCTGGTTCAAAAAAAATCCAATAAAAGTCAGGCATGATGGTGCTTGCTTGCAATCCCAGCACTTGAGAGGTTGAGGAAGGATTATTGGCATAAGCTTGAGGCCAGTCTGGCCTACAAGTTGAGTTCAAGGCCAGCCTGAACTATAGAGTGAAACCCTGTCTCAAAAAGACAAAAATAGGGGCCAGAGAGATAACTCAGTAGAATAGGCACTTGCCTGGCAAGCAAAGGTCCTGAGTTCAATCCTCGGTACAAAAAAAAAAAAAAGACAAAAATAAACTCTAGTAAAAATAGCAATTTGCAAAAAATCTTATTTTTGTTACAATATTTAATTTATAATGCAAACTTCTTTAACACATTGATAAAAAGTAAATAAGTTTTCTTCTACTAATATATAGAAATCATATTATTGTAAGCATGTCTCAAATTATATAGTGAGATCTTTCCAGAATTGTACTAATGTGCCAAGTTCAATTTAAGAACATTTTCAAAAAATATATTTTGGAAGCAGTAAGTATATTTCATTTTTAAGTCACAGGATTGTTATATTAAAAAGGAACATTGTTCTAGCTGTACTTTATTTATCAAATGATAGATTTAAAAAGTCAAACATCAGAAAAACACTTTTGTGAAATTATCACGTTGGCACTTCAAATGAACACTTTTAGGAAAAGAAGTTGCCCATATATTTCAGCAAGATTTGGATGTTAACATACAAAATTTAGCTCTTCGGCCTTTTATTCTATCATTTCTTAGTCAAACACACTCAGAGCATATATACATTGAAAGTACAAAAATTTAACATAAAACAAAGGAATAAATACTGATGTGATAGATCCAATACAAGAAAAGATTTCAAAAATTTGAACTTTGATTTTAGAGGAAATCTTTACTTCATTCACTCCAAGATATTCGCATAAGAACAGCCATATAATTTTAACATCACAATTTAGAAAAAAAAGGTGATTAAAATGATAAACCAAAATATAGTAGTAATATGGAAAATTAATTTTTCTGGACCTCAAACTCTCCTGAGAAACATATCTCCTTTACTGAGTCATTGCATGAAATGAGTGAAATAATTCTTGCATTCAGTCTAGACCAATTAGGAATTAACTGATGAAAATAAATAGAACAGTTGTATTTCATTAGGTGATGAAGATGTTTATTTCCCCTCTAACTGTTTTCTTTTTCCAAATCATTCCTTGATGTCAAAATTGAGAAAAAAAATTGCTTTGTCTCTTTTCTTCCCATTTCTGCCCATATCTTTTAACATAGAATATGTTACATAGAATCTATTTTACATAGAATAGCTATCTATTTTACATAGAATAGCTATCAAATTTTGAACTCACCACAGCAATTACACAATCTACTAAATTATGAGCTATCTCAGAACAAGAATTCTTTTCTGCGTCTCCAGAAGCCTGTTCCTAATGTCAGTGCCTGGTATAGAGTGGATGCTTCACAAAGGTTTCATGAATGAGCAAATGAATGGAAGAGGATAATGAGGATCAAATAAGACTGTGTATGTTAAAAGTCTCTGTAAATCATAAAACATTACAGACTCTATTCTTAACCCAGCCTGGGGGGAGACAAGTCAGGGAAAGATGAATGGAGGTTGTGATAGCTAAACTGTGACCTGAATAGGAATTAGACCAGCAGAGGATGAAGCAGGAGAAATCCAGATAATATAAATATGTACCATAGCCAAAGGCAGAAATGTTAGGAAGAGCCTGGCAAGTTGAGGGAACTGAGAGAGGCTCCTTAAAGCTCTGTGGCAGCGACTCTTGTGCTAGGCTAAGCTCTTACGGCATTAGTCCTGTTTTATGTGTGATCAATCAAAAGATATAGCTATCAACATATTTTTATATTGACACTATAATCTATACTTCAGAAAATTTCCGATCATTTAACATATTTCAGGTGAGTACATTATTTTATTATTGACATGAGACATATCCTAAAATCTGGATAAATCACAAGATATGACATAGAGACTACTACATACTATTGAAAATATGCCATAATTTGATACTATAAATTACCAATGTTGAAAATCAGGCTAGAACTCCAAAATTCATTATTGAAAAAAGTTTCTCTCTCTCTTTCATTAGTCATTCTCTTCCTATCATACAATAAAAATTTTGGTATGTAATTGAAATCACTTTACTTGAAGTTATTCTTGTTTTGTTTTTGCTTTCTTATTCTATTCCTTCAACAATAAATATATTTTTAAATTGCCAGTAGGAAAAATAAATTTAGCCCAATTCAACTTGATGATGCATTTATTGTTAACAATGCAAAATGGGGTCAGGGAGACAGCTCAGCAGGCACAAAGATTTGCATGGAATGTGCAGGGTCCTGAGTTCTAGTCCAGATACAAGAAAAAGATGTAATTAAGAAATACTGAGTGGAAAAAAAGAAATACTGGGAAAAGGGAATGAACTTAGTCAAAAGGAAAAAGTTATTGAGTTGAAAAGAAAGACAAAAGAGGGAGTAATGGAAATAGATATATCTATGTATGTAAGCAAGATGGTTTGGCACCTGTACTGTGGATTTCTGCTGATCTATGGAAAGAAACAGACAATGCTTAATTTGTTTTGTCGCCTGCTTTCAATTGATTGTGCTTTTGCTCTTCTTAACTTCTTAAAAATTTCTTTCTCTTTTTTCTTCCAATTTTGTGTGCGTATGTCTGGTAATATAATAACTGGTTGGAAGACAACACTATGCGTTACAACAAATACTGTGAAATTCATATTTGTTAAGTGCAATTCTGTATTACTTGTAATTTTTGTTTTGATACTACTTTGTACTCTCTTTAAAAGATTAAAAAAATTAAAAAGAAACAAAATGAGAGACCTCAGCTATACCCCATAGGAAATCTTTACTTTTGTACACAGTGATAATGATCCATGTCTTTCAAAACCATAATTTATACACTCAAAAATATTATGTTCTATGTAAGTGCTGAATATCCCCACATTTGTTTTATAACTACTATTATCTACAATTTTGATAAGGTAAAAATTTGTAACTTTATTTTCATTTTGCTCCTTAGGTTATAATAAAGGTTACAAAGTCAAATTCCAAGAACACAGCAAGGCACAGACTATAAGGAAAATGATGTCCATAGGTTCCACACAAAGGAGGCAAGTGACATTCACCTACAGACAATTGTTACCACATCAGTCTAGAAGGTAGCTCTTTAAGATTCTTACCAGATATACGGATCATGATTTTTCTTTGAAATCTCCCTTCAAAAATTTGATGCCTAATTCATTGGGTTGAAAACCTCATCTGGACCAAACGAAATAGACCTTTGAGGTATACAGAGCCAGCATCATTGTGTGGTAGCACAGCTTTATTTATTTCTGCATTCCGACACAGACTTCACAAAAGATTTATGAACTTTTGTATGTGTGCTTAAAACACTGAATTGGATCAGATCATATCAGCTTTAGAATGCTTTCATTGTACCAACGGATCTGCAAAATACTAATTTCTCAACCACATGTTAGGTGCTCTGCAAACTGTGCTTCAAGGTACTAGCTATTGCATTATCAGATTCTTATTTTTTTATCAGATTCTTAAATGGACACATTCCACTCCTGCCCTACCTGCTCATTCTTCAAAACACATCTTTAAACCTCATTTTATCAGAAAAAGAATATTAATCTTATCTTTTTTAATTATCTCAGTGTCTAGCTACTTACAATATTTGCAAAATTTGTATCAAATATGGTATTAGAGTTATCAGTAAAATTACAAATCTCTCATGCAATTATTGCATGAGGATCTATCTTGGTCATTTATGTATCCACTGTTTCATTAATAATGCATGCTGTAGTAGGTAATAAACCAATGTGCACTATAGTTTTATACCTAAAACTCTCAGAAAATCAGAGACTGTGCTATTCATCTCTGACCTCTGTATATGATTGAAACAGTATAATTAACATAGATTATTGCTAACTCATAATGCAAGGTTTAGGGAAGAACATTATTCATTATGCAAGGTTGAGAGAATTGAATCTAATTTCTTCCAAGTTTGAGTTCTATAAACACAACAAAATGAAACTTTGCTCAGACAATCATCAATTCATTGTCACAAGCAAGATCAATAATAAGAAACTGGCAATGACAGTGAATGAGAGCAATACTAGAGACAACAAAAGTGTTGCTGCAGAGTGTTACTCAATGTTGGGGGGGGGAGAGAGAGAGAGAGAGAGAGAGAGAGAGAGAGAGAGAGAGAGAGAAAAGAGAAGTTAAGAAAATATCACCAGAAATGTTGGGCATGAAAAAGATTAGCTTTAACATCCAAACAAAAAATTTATGCAAACTACCCATTAACTGTCAACGCCTTTCTCTTTTTGAGCTTAAACTTTCAATGTAAGTGTTTCTAAGTGCCATCTGGCAAGCACAAGGTCCCAGGTTCAATCTCTAGTATCACAAGCAGTGCAGCCCCAGAACTCTGGACAAGCTGTTCCAGCCACTGAAACCAGGCAAGGTGGAGCACCCCTGTAATCCCAGCACTGGGGAGGCTGAGACAAAAGGATCACTATGAGTCTGAACTGCATAGTGAGACCCTGTAGCAAATAAATAAATAAATATTACATTGTAAGGCTTAGAAATAGTATGTTACATAATTCCTACAAGATAAGAAAATATGAAATTGAGCTGTTAGATATGTAAAAGAGATCAAGATCTGTACTTATATTTCCCCTTCAAAGGACGGACAGAATTCCCAAAATTATAAGATGGAATTACTGTCTACAGCAATCAAGTATACTGATGTTTATGGTGCAAACGTGTGACAGTTGATCAGAGTAAGGTGATAGTGCATTTAAGAGCACAGATTGTAGTAGAAAGGGTGTAGGAGAATGAATATTCAGATTATAAGCAAAAATGATAAGGGGACTGATAGAAATTTTATACTTTCATAGTATTTAACTGTTGTGTGGGCAGAGTGGTAAGGAAAGTCTTCATAAAGTATCACTAAAGCTGGCTTTTGAGGAATGTCTGGAAGAAAAATGAAGGGAAGGCACACAATGTAACTTAGATTATATTCATTAGTACCTTTTTTCTTTTCAAAAGGATGCAAATAAAAGCAGAATAATATTCACTCTCTTATATTAATTCAAAAACAGAATCATATGAAGTTGGCCCCAATGCTAGAAGATGGATTATATAGTCCTCAGAGCAAAATGTGATCCAAGGGAGCAGAAGTAACAGCTAGAAAGTAAAAGTTCATTAGAGACCACAGACAGGCTGTCAACCACCTTCACAGGAAATGGAGATAGCATGTAGAACTTGAATTGTTCTTTAGGTGATTTATACTGGGGCAAGGCCATCCCTGTCTCTTATAGGTGCTCAGTGGGCAGTGTTTCAATAAGTGAAAGCATAGAAAATGAATAAATGATTAAGCATGGCACTAAAATAAAGCTGACACAAACATGACTCTCAGATAGGGTAAAAACCTAGGAGATTTCAGACTTTTGTATGGAACTGTACTATTTTAAATTTGAATTGCTACACAAAAATGACCTATTTTTCCTTAAATCCATGTGACATATACCCACACTCAGATAAAAAGAGAATGTGTCTGGATTAGCAAAATGGAGCTTATTTATCACATTTAATGCTGTCCAAACTATTTCCAACATTTTGAATTCAATCACTACAATTATTCCAAATCACTTACAAGCCCCCTGCCCTCTTCCACCCTCTTCTTTGCATATTAGAATTTATCTGGACATGTTCATTAGCTAAAGAAAGTTTTGTCATTATGAAGTACTAGAAACAGAGATAAATCCCCTGTAGATTTTTTGATCCATTTCTTGACCTATTTAAGAAAAAATCAGGTTCCCCAGCTTTCATCCTACAGAATTTCTATCACATTAAAACATGCTGATAAATAGAATGGCCACTTGCTACATTATCTAGATCTGTTGCTCTGAGTTTAGCAATGTACAAATCCTATTGATAACTCTTCCTCCTGCTGAAATAATGACCATTAGAAAAAGAAGCTCTAAAAATTTTTACAAAGACACATTAAAATTTGTGCAAAATAAAATATGCTACAGTGTTTTCTACTGTCTAATGCCACAAGTTCCTTATTTTCAAATTTGACCATTCCTGGATGTCAGTGTTCCAAACCTCCATGTTAATAAGGATCCAGTTTCCTTCGACTCTCAAACATACACAGATACCCCCCCTAAATGTAGGAAATCCTGTTGTATTTTGGAAGAACAAAATTATGTCAGTATATCTGTTATCCACTAGTTTGTTATTCAATGAAAATAGTTAAATGTCGGTTCTAATGTGATTATTGACAATTGAAAGGAAAAAAACACTCACTAACCTCAAGGTAACCCCCCCAAAAAAGTGTCATGTTTCTGAAGTATATTATTCATTTAAGTTAGTTTTTAGAAGATTCTCTTTACAGTCCTAACAAGTTTGCAGAAAATAAAGCAGAGCATAAGTTTCCTAGTGCTGTTTTTAATGACAATCATATCTGCCTTATAATGTTAATGTGTTCTTCAAGCTACGTGTACCCTGGTACTGAGGAGATGTTTTTCCTTTATGTGCTGGATCACTGCTTTTCAATATAGCTGAAAAGACTCTCTTGACTGGGCTCAGCTCGCCGCACAAAGCCTGAAAGCCCCAGTGATTACCAATGGGAGGCTAGGTAGGAGCTAAACTCTGTAATCTCAACACTTAGAAAGCAAGCTCAACTGTTTCTGCCCAACATCTCCCTTCTCTTCATTTATGTGGCCTCCTAAGGTCTCTTCTGTCCTGCTCCCTTCGGAATCATCCAGTCCCAGGTCACTCCCTACCATCTGCTTTAGCACTATTCTCCACACAATCCCAGGGCTTAGCCCTAGATAAGCATGGTCCTTCTCTCAAGTCAGTACTAGACAAGGACTAGAGATCAGACCGTTTAGTGAGGATCACAGAGTATAAACATTGGTGGGCAAAAGTGTGGAGTATGGCAAGGATAAATACATGGCAGTTATAAGGGAAACCCATGCTTAAGTATTCTATTGTACTTGGAACAACAAAGTACAAGTTTTTGAAAACACAACCAATATATTATACATACGTAAAACATTTAAACCTCAAATAATAAAGATTGCTGTGAAAACAGATAAATATAGCTTCCAAGCGTAAGACACTACAAATGTTAAACAGACACTATTATTGACTTGTTTCTTAGCAGGATGAATAATAGGGAAAATGGAAAATGAACAGAGCAGCCACTGCTTTGCAGCAAGGTAAATTTACAGTATTTTTCAGATGAGAAGCAATTTAAAATATTTGTTTCAGCTCTTAATGATTCCAGCATATTGTTTGTATGTTTAGTTAGTCATAATAAAAGTAAAAAGCTTAAGAAAATTAGATCTTTGTAATTTTCCTGAAAATGTAACATATACTACCATTTTGGAAATGTTTGAAAATATATTTTAATCATGGAAGAATGGCCAAGGAGTGATACAAATTGGTATTTTTGGTTTACTGGTCACAACTAAGTCTAATGTCTTTGCACTGGGGACTGAGTCACTTTATATTTAGAATTTGGTATTTTATAAACTGTGTTGCATTAAAGTTTTACAATACTATCTGGGTGAAAAAGCCCTCATATTGTTTTTTCTTCTTTTTGTTTATTGTGCATGGCAAATTGACAATACTTATTTAAAGACTTTCTTTAAAAAAAAAATCTGACCCTTTTCTTCCTGGACCAAGGAATTTTCTCCGTCACAGAGTAATAGAGCTTGAAAACTTCAGCATCAGCAGGGAAGGCAGGCACGCCTTAGCCAGCCACTGTGAGAGAGAGAAAATGCAATTAAGGCTCCCACCAGGGAGAGAGAACAGAACAAAACTTGCCTCTGCACACGGAGCCTTTTCTTCAATGCATGCTACAAGGCCCCACATATTGTGGTGAGATGCTCCCATTTAGGACAACACACTTTCAGATTTTCTCACAGCAGATCAAAGTAAATAATGCAGGGGCAGCAAACAAAAGGGAAAACTCCAGTGTGCTTACATGAAAAAGAGATTACAGGGGACTTACAAGTGCTTGAAGGAATAGATGACATTTTTTAAAAATATATATAAAACTAAGATCTTTAAGTACAGCTGGCAAATAAAATCTAGTTGAGTTACATTAGCCAGCATGACAAGCCACAAGTGACCCTTCATCAGTGTGATTTTTTTAAAAAAGCTAATCTTACTACATTATTATATTTTCTGCACCTCTAGTTATATATATATTCCTGTTCATCCCATCCTAGCTCTTAGGATTTTTCAAAGCCCAAAGTCACGAAACTGACAAAGGAAGTCATTAAAGTTATGGGGCTTCTCAAATCAGTGCCACAGAATATGCACAGTACTCCCTGCACTGCATAGATGTAGCCTCACTCCACTTACCCCTTTTCCTAAGGACAGTAATCTGTCATAAACCAGCTCCCCTCCTTCAGTGAGACAAAAGCTGAAAGCCCTCCTATGATGGTAAATTTGGCAGGATCCCCTTCCCAGGAACTGAACTTAGTCTTCTAGGTCTATACCGAACTCTCAAGTCCTCCTGGCCATAGTTTATTCTTTCTTTTTGCATAAAGTTCTCACTGACTTTGTTGCAACTCTATAGAGGAAGCAAGGGTTGAATATCACCCTTTAATGCCAAATTTACTACAGCTGAACAAAAGGGCTAGTGGAAATCTGGGAGGCTCATATCAATAAACAAAACATAAATGTTTGGAAGACTTGATAACTGAAAGCAATTTCAAATACTTTAAAAAGGATTTTTGAACTGCAGTTATAGTTGTGCTGCATTTAAACTAGTATTTATAGTTCACATGTCATATATATATATATATGTATATATTATGTAAATGTGTATACTCAACTATATACATTACATTATATATGTTATATGTTATGTGAGTTTGATACTTAAATTATTTATATAGCTTATATTGTATATACATATATATATACATATTTTGTGTAAAATAAGTGTGTGTGTGTGTATCTACTTCCTATTGGGCTTTTGGCAGCTGATTATGAGGCCACTGATACAAAGAATGTCAGAATCAAAGAGACAATGTGAAGGAAAGATGATATGACCTCGAATCCATACGTCAGATCTGCTTCAGAGCTATCATAAGAGTTTTTCAGAGTCAGTCTGATAATCTGGGAGGTTTGATAAAAGATGCTCTAATGTTTTTTCCAATTCATATTTTGTTACTCTGTGTAATCTGTCCACCTGACTTTAGCCATCTACAGCCGGGGGCCAGGCCAAACCTGTGGCGTTCAAGTGTGTGTTTTCTATAAACATGAATATATACATTAGTATCTCTTTAGCATTCTTCATGACATACACACAATGATCCTTTTCCTAGCATATCTGCTAGTAAAGCACAACATACCTTGTTGCTTTGATTTTTCTTTCTTTTTTCTTTTTTTTTTAAGACAGGCTTTTCCTTTGTACTTCACACCAGCCTTAAACTCACTAGCCTTGAGCTTGTAGCAAACCTCCTACCTCAGTTAGTACTGAGTACTGGGATTACAGGAAGGCATCATTATGGCCCGCTTGTTGCTTTGAATTTTAAATGACAACTTTTGAAGAAGTTAAAGACATTGGCAGACATGTGTAAGCATGTTTCACAATTAAAATTACATACTAAAATTGAATTTCTACTTTTTTACATGTCATAAATAAAGAAAGGCATGAAAGTCTGTTTTTATGGTAGCTTAAATAGAATTTGTGTTTTTAAATCATTGTAAACAGCCATTCTGATATTGATTTTAAATGTTTTTATCTCAGAATTACTTTCACTCAACTAAATCTTTTTTATAGAAATTTATTCTTCAGAAATCAAATTAATGCTGACAAACATGATTCTAAGTTCAATTTAATTGCACTAACTAGAAAAAAGAAGTATTATATATTACTTATTAAAATTCTTCAGAAATTCAGGGTGGAAAATTCTGTATTAAGTTCTCAAGTCTCATTTTTCTCATATGGTTAAAACTAAATTTCCTTCCTTAACAGTCATATTTATCTTTAAAATTATTTAATTCTGTTTACCTTTAAAATATATGATTTTACTCTGTTTAGAGCACATGAATTTAATTTACAAAAAAAAAACCTAGGTATAATATGAAATCTTCCAAGTGCAAATGCAGTATTAGACTGTCAATCACATCTGATATCGCAGAGGTTCATTATTTAACTGACTATGAAGATTAAACACACTCCATTATGCATATCAATTAAATACAAGAAACAAACTTAATTTTAAAAGTTGGGAACCACAGAAAAATTTGCTTGGATTGATGAAGTGGAATTCATCCCATCTAAAGGTCTGATTCTGAGTCGATCACGTGTGGTTATATAAGTCAACACATAGATAGATAGATAGATAGATAGATAGATAGATAGATAGATAATAAAATGTAGGTATTTAGGTGGCCTTTTGCTATTATTAGGTTCTACCTCCCTGAGAGTGTGTTATAAAAATTAACATTACATCTAGTGTAGGGCAGCTGTTATAGAGTAAATGCTAACGAGCATTTTAACCCTTGCTGGAATTATTTCTGACATATAGAAATGTATACACAAGTGATTGTTGAGCAATAAGCCTGGGAAACATGTAAATTGCATTTCCTCATAGCATATTGCAATTGAATTAGAATATTGTGCAGACATAAACAATGCAATCAATTTCTGGCTTTTATTGAGCTTCTATTTGACTTAGTATTCATTTAAAACAAAAAAAATGTTTCTCAGGGTCTGTGACATTGTAGACCATGAGATATTCAATGTCAGTGCTGGCATACAAATTTATTAGACTATAAAATTTGACATTCTCTTATTTATTCACAGAAAGGACAAATAAGATATTTTTTCATACTTACCAGAAATATCTGCAAGTGTTTATGTGCCGCTCCATCTGGGGGATGCAAATAGTCAAAACTGCTTTACAATTCAGTAGGCGAAAGCCTGCTGAAGGATAACAAATGACTTCATGGTGAAACTGCTATTGAAATTCTTTCAGTATGTGATATTAAAAACAACTGAACAAACAGAGATAAGGGACAAATAGGATTTGAAACAGGCTTTTTTTTTCATACAGTGCAAAAGAAAAACAAATGAATGTTCTAGTTGAACCTATATATACTTTCTGGTAATTGCACCACATGGATTTGCCCCTTGTGTGCAGGTTTTTAACTGAAGCATCTTTAGTAGTCCAGCAAAAACCAGTAGAACCAAGAACGGTAGATTTCTTGATGACCAAAAAAGCTAGAGTAGTGGACACAACTCTGATGGATTAATTTACAACCTTCTTTTTGGTATTTGGCATAATGTATAGGCATAGGGGTTAATAAATATTGGATAATTAAGGTGTATTTAAGCAAGGTCCCCTTTTATGTACTATGTAAACTTTAAAGCAAAGTTTAAATACTATAAGAACAAATGAAGCCTAACAAAAAGTATAGTGGAAAAACTTACTTCATTCAATTCTGTCTTTTATATATAGGAAAGGTGCCACAAATTTGGCACCTTCATAATCAAGTTAATGTTTGCAAATTCTAGGGAATTATGGGGATCAAAGTCTAAGAAGTATGAGCAGTCTTACTTTATAATGATAACTTGTATTTTTAGGTTTGAAGGAAAGGTAGAGGGCCATTTAGGTTAGGTGTTCTTGTTTAATTCAAGGGCCAGATCAAAGCATCTAGCTCTAAATTTACAAAACAGTTCATAGAGCCCTAGCTACAGGTTAAATGATCCATATCAACAATCCGTAAATGTAAAATCAGCCAAACAAACTCAGTTTATTAGATCACCAAATAATCCATTATTTTCTTAGAAATAACCAACAATAATAACAACCACATAGCGGATTAACTTCCTGATATGACAGTGATTTCCAAGTATCTCCCAAGATAACAAATATGTATATTAAGATACAATAAACCAAAGTTTTCTGAACTACAATGATCATTCTTTAACCTAAATTCTTTTGAATTAGTTCTCCAGTCTTACTCATTTTATTTTTATTTATTTATTTATTTATTTATTTATTTATTTATTTGGCAGAACCGAGGATTGAATTCAAGCCCTTGAGCTTGCCAGGGAAGTGCTTATTCCACTGAGCCATCTCCCCAACCCCTACATTCTTACTCATGAAAACATGCCCTGTATGAGCATCAGTGCTACTATAACATATTTGCTATTCTGGACACCAAACAAAGGTTTAGAATAGATGAATGAATATAATCTCCTGAAGCTAATGCTGAATAACTATTTTCTCCCTAACTTGTTTTAGTATAATAATGTGGAGCTATTTGTAAGATTCCAAATGAACTGAAATTTAAATATTGATGGTTTTCTAATATGGTTATTACCGAAAATCCCCCCCCCAAAACTTCATCTGAACACACTCACTGTAACCATGACCAGAAGCTTAAAAGAGAGCTGATTACCCCAATTCCATTTGCTCATTTCACACACTTAAGGGATTCAAGTCCGGCTCAGGACTGTTAAAGTTTGGCTTAGTTCTGACTTACAAAACTTATTGCAGATAGAAATAATTAACTACAGCACTATGAGAAACAAAGAATTGTATATCTAATGGAAAACAGGTTCTAAAATAAGAGCATGTTTGCAATCTGAAAGTAGTGAAAACATGAAGATGGTTATTAGTCTTTATGTTATGCATTCTGAAGATGGTGGCCAGTTGTATTTATTTTCCTTTGTGGTAAAGGTGATTTTAATTTTGAGTATACAGAAAATGTCCCCCAAATAATTTTATGTACAGTGTAGGTTTAGGGAAGAATATTGTAGAATCTCTCTGGCAAAACTTTTAAATTGAAATGTTTGATCGAGCATTGAATCTGGTTGGATGTCGTCATAGTTTCAACCCACTGATTTTGTGTCCAAGGTTAACCTCTATTTAGTAAAATGTATGAGCACGCATCAAAATAAGAAAAAAGAGCCATGGTGACCGGCCATCAGTGCACTGCATTTAGTCTTCATGATAGTTTTGAGATAGAGTTCTTTGATCCCAGTATTAACAAGTCCTGTTCAACTGGGAGGAAACACTATTGGTCAAAACTAGAACTTACACTGATGTTGCCTGACTCTTCATGCAAAGAGGGAAGGCAGAACGAAAGGGAGAGGAAACAGAACAGAACACAGTAACTGAAGGCTACCAAGCTCACTACCCATAAACATGGCATTTTAGCTTGGAAAAGCTTTTGTCTTTGTTTTTTTGTTTTTTGTTGTTGTTTCTCTCTTTCTTTTTTTTTTTTTTTTTTGGAACTAGGGACTGAACTCAGACCCTTGCACTTGCCAGGGAAGCACTTATTCTACTGAGCCATCTCCTCAGCCTTTTTTTCTTTTTTCTTTCTTTCTTTCTTTCTTTCTTTCTTTCTTTCTTTCTTTCTTTCTTT
>NDGN011555261.1:16220-42702 GCA_002564285.1 Tympanoctomys barrerae | reverse complement strand
TCTTTCTTTCTTTCTTTCTTTCTTTCTTTCTTTCTTTCTTTCTTTCTTTCTTTTTTTGTCTTTGTGATCATCTTCAATTCACCTTTTCAATTAAAGTAATGTCAAATATAGGATAAATATTTTTATAGTTTAAATGAAGTAATGGCAATCACATGGGTAAACATCTTCAGAAAACAGTGTTATGGTGAAGCGGAAATTAGCAAAGACTAAAACTATTTAGCAGTTTTATATATGTGTCTAGAATTCTCCTTTTAGATTGAGTTTTACTCAGGAAGTATGGCATTAAAATATATCTACTGAAGAACTGACTTGTATTACTTGCATTTGAAAGTTTCTTAACTAAATCATTAAAACTCAAGGAATAGAATTGATAGATTCAGAAGTTATGAAAATGAAGAGAGACTCTGAATTAAATTTCTAGTTTAATGATTGACGTAACTTTCCCTCCCTCCATCAAAAGTTCCTCATCTTTTGTTTTTTATAAAAAGCAAAAGAGGAACAATTTCACCCTGCAAACACACATTTATTCTCTATTCTGTAAATTTGTTTTTCTTAAGTGAGCAAACAGGCCCAGACAGCTTAAGTAATTTCGTCAGGGTCACACAGCTAATTGGCAAGAAAACTGGAGAGGAACACAGATCACTGTTCTGCTCTTAAACCTCTTCTTCTCTAGTAATAAAATTCAAAAATACTTATTTTTAAACCTTGTGAAGGAATTGGCATTTTACAACATGTTCATGTTTCCACGCTGTAACTCTTTGCTACAATCTTTGCAGTAAGTTCAATTAATTTCCTTTTTTTTTTCTCTTTCTTCCTCTTGCCTCCTGCCCCTACTCCTTTCTCCCTCCCTAGCTTACTACCTCCCTTTTTCCTTCTTTTTACACATAAAGGAACAAAACATTAGAGTTTTTAAGATCCCATATTAATCAGTGTCACAAGCAGCGCTTAAGATCAAGTGGCTAAGTCCGTCCTCTCCTTCTATCCATCTTGTATGTTAGAAAACTCAGAGTTAGTGAGATCAGTGGTGTGAGTCCAAGTCCCACTTGCCAGCTTCTTCTCAACTGTCACACCCACTTGTAGGTAGAACTCTCTCAATTGTATACCTATGCATAGTTCAGCACAAAGAGGGTCTGTTCTAGAACTGTTAACTGACACGGCACTCTTATATCCAAATGTTCTGCTGTGTAGGCTTACCCATTAGTATCCTTCAAAATAACAATCATTTAAAAAACAAAGGCATAATGCCTAAACTAACTTTTACATTTTGATTTGACATTCACTTGCAAAGATAGAGTTTCCCATGATTTTAACTGAAAAACAAAAACAACAAAATAAGACAAAACAAAAAACTAACGTCCCTTTCCCAAAGAATTTCATTCCGTAGGGTACAAGATCTTCTTTCCCAAGTTAACTTTAGCATACTTGTAATTTTGCTAGCAAATTATATATTTAGAACATAATTTGTTTAAACAATTATCATGAATGATATAAAGAATTTCAATGAATCACATAAGCCATTCATTGGATTTTCAATTCATTTTTAAATGCTACTGAGTAATAGAAAGAGGAGTATGGAATGAGAACTCTAGCAAAGTATTTTTCTTATTTAGAAGCCCAGATCTAGACTGGTTTCTTTATTTGCCAAGAAAAATGATCAGAACATAAAAGTTGGAATTTAGCTAAAGACAAGACACTAGTGGATTTTGAGTAAGTACTTAAGAATGATGTAAAACTAAGAGGGAATTCACATTTCTATCATACTTACCTCTTCCCTTGCCCAGAAGTACTAGGTTAAACCCACCATTTTCATGCAGATCTACATCCAAGCCTCTTTCTTCTTTTGGACAGCAAAAGCTCTCCCTGAGATACTAAGTTACCCAGGCTGAGGTAGAATGTTCTATCCTCCTGACTCAGCCTTCCAGCCTGCTCAGGAATGCAGCACTAGTCCCTGATAATAACCTCATTTCATAATATTCCTTCCAAATCTTAAACAACTGATGAAAAGCTTCTGCACATTCCCATAATGTAACGTGTTTATTTTTTCTCATTCTTTATTCTCCTTTGCCTTTTACTGAAACATCTGAGCCCAGTTTCCTTCCCAGCACCTCCCTGAGGCTTTTTTATTCTTTGTCTGTAATCCCATGGCATTCTCATTTTACACTAAAATCATTTCTTCAGATCCAGAGTCCTCCAAATGAACTAAAGAAAACATATCATTCGCCACTCCATGCACTTAGTGTAATGCCTGATACTAAGCACTACATGGTCTAACTACTGTAGTATGTGCTATAGAGAAAAAAGCAAGACACAAAACAAGTCAGGTACTGAAATTAGCCAAATATACTTTCAAGCCTCTTATAAGACATATGATCTTGACGAAGATATTAAGCCTCTTCCAATTTCAGTCTGTCAGCTCTAGAGTAAAGTCTCTATCTGTTCTACAGGATTGTTAGCAGGACCAAACCAAGCCACTCTTATAGAGTAGCATAAAACTTCCAGGTAGTAGGTGTTCATGTGAGAGTTGCCAGAATAAAAATATTTATAACTCCAAGGGCATAATTAGCTAGCATGCACTTCTTATATAGGATAAAAAATTATTGCAAAAGAAATTAGGCTAAACATTATGATATGATTCCTTAAGAAGGGATATGAGACATGTGCATTCCAAGTAAGATAGTAGATATGCTTTCTTGAGCAATTTAAGAAAGGAGTTAGCATTCTTTCTTTGGAATGCCTTATATTATTGGACAAGATGATTTTAGAAAGTTCTTCTTAGCATTCAGGTTTCATAATCATCAATCTTCCTAATTCTGCAAAGTGACTTCCAAGTGTCAATTCTCTGTTTTGTTGCTTTCATAATAAAAAGAACTTAGAATAATATCATCTGTCTTTTTCTTTGCACCAGATGAAAATAAAGGACATCCCCCAATATCCTCTCTCTTAGAGCCTTTGTCCTGAGCTACACACCCAGGACATTACATTTTTCTGGTTTCATTTTGAAACAAATTTTTGATAACTTGTACAGGCTGAAGTTAAACTTAGGATCTTCTTGCCTCAGTCTCCCAAAGGACTGACTTTGCAAGGGTGGGTCATTGTACCTAATTGAGAATTGCTTCTTACCAGTAAAAACTACAACCAGATAAAACTACAACCATTGTAAAAATTTTACTTCTCTTTTTTATATCATATAATATATTACACTGCAACTTACTTTGGCTAGTAGCAAAACTTCTGAACCCACTACCAAATTTTCAGTATTACTAGTTCCAACTAGAAATGCTATATTTTCCTTTAATGATTTAAAGTTAAAGACATTCTCTTCAGAAAGATTTCCAACATCTCTCTAGGCATATTTATTATAAAAAAGTGATTCAGTTAGCAGGCAAACACACAGAAGGTTTTTTTATATTTTAAACTAATTGTAATAACCATGGTTAATGAAGAAATCACATTTTAAAAATCAAATAAAGAAGAAAATCACCTAGACACTTCACACACTTTGTAGAGACAGGTCATAGATTGTACTAATTTGTAGGATAGACAGATCACATAAGTGTAGTCAATTAGAAAATTCACCATTGAATTTTCTTATAGAAAAATTATTTTATTATCTCAGGAGATCTTAGGATATTTAGAGATAGAAATTAGTTTTTTCCTATCCATCGTCTCAGTGAACTATTTCTTCTAACGAAAGAAATTTATCATAAAAATAGGAGCAAAAATTTTTCTCCCTACTAAGAAAAATCAACACTTTATTTCTTGGTTTTGTTTAATTTTGAAATTAAAATCTAATAAACCTAAAAAGCCCCACAAACTTCACATTCATCAACAGTTCCGGTGTTGTGGCTGTCAGTAATCTATCAGTTCCTTACTTTGGATCTAATTACACTAATTTTGACAGATATTTTTTATTCATGTATTGTCAGTTTTGGACCTATCCTTTTCTTATTTTGTGCTCATTCAAAGTAGCTTTGATACACACACCACACACACACGCACACACACACACACACACACACTCCTTAACTTTCCTTAGTGCTTTAAATATTACTAACACACAATCCAATTTAACCCAAAAGGTTTAAAAATTGAAAATGTGGTATTTTTTCCCCACCAAATGTGACAGATTTCATGGGGAAAAAAAACATCAGACTGAAAAATCAGATATTGAATCCTAATAGAACTGAACACAGTTCATGGTAAAATGATACTGGTAAGATAATTCCAGATGCTTCTACCAACCAGCACACTGCTTGAACTGACTCAGCCCTTAAAGGGTCAAAATTTATTATCATTTCAGCTCATCTAATAGGTAATGTTTTTGCCGAACAAAACCAATTCCCAATAAATTCTCACTGTATTTGTGTGCTATGATTTGATTTAGAGGCCTGTGGGGAGACACCATTTGGTAGCACCGGGACACAGAGGGGTAGGTGGTGCCGAGGAGAAGAAGGGCTCATGTGCCAGAAGTGTTATTGTGTCAGGTTGATTTATTGAGTGAGCTTCACTTCACCGAATGTTCCGAGATATTTATTTCCCTAAAGGCTCCGCAAAGATATGAACAGACCCGCATCCACAGATGTCATCATTGCTCATTTTACCGAGTCATGAAATTTTCTCAACTGCAATTTGTCCATCTAAAATTGCTGTAACAGAGCAATGTCAATAGTAGCATCCTACTCCGGTGCTTTCTTCTGTCTGAGACTCTGTTGCCAAATTCAGTACTTCTCTGCAACTTCATGGTAATTCAAGGGACAGAAGAGTTTCACTGTAATTTCAAAAGGGTTTTTCAGAGAAGTTGCTCCAGGTTTTAAACTTCCCTTTCAGTCCCCAGATGAAATAAAACTATGTATAGGGAGGCACGTTTTAATACTTAAGTGCAGAATCATATTATCTGGTCAAAATTAAAAGGAAAACATGTACAGGGAGGTAACCAAAGAGAAAAAGCAGACTATGTGTCACTCCCCCCTGTTTTAAAAATGTTTTGTCTCAGTAAACCAGAGTGAGCCTTAAATTTCATTTTTTTTACTCTTGGGATATCCATTTATCTGTTATTTTCCTCTTCTCTAACATCAAACAAATGAACTATGAAAGTTTATTTTTAAAGGAAGTTGATACACACATTCATTGTCTGAGTTTTTTTTCTCCAAAACTCTATGGAAATGTATGAAAAAGCTCTTCAAATGCATGTATAATGCCAAACACTGTGACTTGACTATTTCTTATAATTTCACCTAAAATCATCTTCGGGACCTAACAGAATGGTAACGCCTGTATTAAATAAAATCTGTGTGCTCCTTGTATGACAGAATTTTTGGATTTATTTAAATATGTTAATATTTCTCATTATGCCATTAACAATAACCTTCATCCATTTGTGAAAAACATTTTGCCAAGCATGCACATAAAAAATTAGCAAGTGAAGCAAAATCACCTTAATTTGCTTTGGACCAGCAAATAACCAACTAATTTGCAGAAATCCCTGCCAAGCACTCATATTAAATGCTTCATGCTTATTTTATGACCTCTGCTGCTCTTCTCCTTCCCGGGCCCTGAATCATATGATCATTAACATATTGCAAGGTCTGAAACTTTATTTTTTACATTCTTTAATTAATGCCTGTTTATAGAAGGCCATAGGACTTCGGATCCAGTTAATGAAACTTCACTCCCCCAGGCCTCTGGAGCCCAATAGAGAGCTCTCTCCTCTGTTGTTTTAGTAGCTTTTTTCCAACTGTTTGTTTATACACACTTAATTGATCTCTTTAGTCCCAGAAGCATTCCAGAGACACAACCTGTTTTGAGGCAAGCTGAAGTTTTCCTCCTTCCTTTTATAAGAGCCTTGGATGCCCAAGGTTATCAGTTTTAATTTTAAAGTTGAAGATTCAGCTTTATTTACACTGTCTAAAAGTAAAAACTGATACAGGCCCAGCAGTGTTTATTTTTACATTCATACATAGAAAAGGGGATCACAACTACACACTGTATATAATTATTTTGATGTAGAACTAAGTAATTACTAAATGCTGCTATGTCTTATTTTATGGCATTGAATAAACGCAGTCTTTATAACAAGTTGAAAATAAAAACAAATCAGGCTGCCAATGCATGAAATTTTCATGGCTCTTCAATTTACATTTTACATATTCCCTATGACAAGAATTTCTATTATGCTATTCTCTTTTTTCTGCTATAATTAAATTAAAAAAGTAATTGGCTGGTGCTGCACACTGCAGCAATGTCTTAATCACATAGACAAACAGTTTTACAATAGCTTACACCATTTGCCACATGGGGCAATGACATTATTGTACCAGACTATAAACCCGAGACAGATAGCACGTACCAGCTCTCAACTATGGTCTTGGCAAGAACAGAACACAAGGTTCATTCGGCACCCCAATTGGCACCTCTATGATGGAATTCCAAATGAATTAAAAAAGAGCACAGGTCTTGCCAGGTGGGTTTGGAAACTGCCAAAATTCCAAGCTTAGGAATCTATGTATGCATACTTTCACTCTAGGTGCAGGATGGGTACATGGAGAGTTGAAAGAAATACAGTTTCTGAATTATAAATGTAGCATACTTTATGCATACTGGCAATGAGACATCATTATCTCTCCATTTCCTAATGAAAAACACTTGCTTGCACATTGTGTATATCTATTATTTTATTAGTGTTGTTTAGGGATAGTTTTCTATTGATGTTCATACTGACTGGTGCACTCAGAGTTGCAGAGAGTGGGAGTGTCCTTGGCAGGACCTCTTTGATGTTTTCCGAGAGTTTACGGATAGAGGATTTATGAGACCAGACACTTAAATCTGGCTTTCTCACTAGCTCACAGGGTGGTCTCGAGTTGTTTTAGCTCTCTTGGTCTCAGTTTCCTCATCTATAAAATGCGAACATTGAACCAGGTTATCTCTAAGGTTCCATTTGGTTCTTACATGTCATAATACCAGATAAACATTTTTGCAAATGAATCATGATATCCTAAAATTAATTTTAGTTTCTTCTTGACCATCTTTGGATAGAACTGACTTATCTGAACTGTAGTATTGAACAGAAATATAAAATACTAAACCATTTAAGCAAGTCTTAATTCCTGTAACTCTACCACTAAAGATGCCTTTGCCTCAAAACAGACCTTTCAAAGAACAATACGTAAGGAAAAAATTAAAATAAAGTACCTTGTTTTCAATGGCAGTAAGGAAGCAAAGAGGAATAGAAATTTGAGAAATCTAATTCAGTATATCCAGAGTGCTAAAAAGAATTAAATAAATAAATGCAATTTGAAAGTCACAAGGGGAAACATGAGCGAAGTCCATTGTATAGACAAACTTTCTGAATTGTTCTCAAGGAAGCTGTTTAAAAAACCCTGAATTTTAAAAGAGGGCCACTTCTAGATTTTTAAATCATGCAGTGGTAGCATTTACTCTTTCACAACAGACAAATTTTCTCCCTGCTGTATATAACAAAAAGTAGGTATAGCCAATGAAATCTCATCCAGGGAGATTTTTCTTGAAGTTCATAAAATGAAGGTGTTCGCTGTCACACCTACACTTGATTACTTAACTAGGATTTCAAACCTTCCTTTAAGTCCTCTGAAAAATATTGAATGACTCAGTATGATAAAATGTAAGCCCCTTTCTATAATGAAAGCGTCTTATTCAACAATTAATTTTAATAGAATTTAGCTGTTAATTTGAAGTCCTCAGATATTGTTCTTTAATTGTTTAAATTATTATTAATGATTTAGTTCCTTGGAAATATTGTGCCAAATAAGAAAAAAATATATGCCTTGCTACAGCAAAGGGGGTTTACACATTACACACAAATAGGATATGGTTAACAACCCATCTACTAGGTAGTCTTTCATGAAAGGAAATGGAACCAAGTTGAACATAAACAAATAGAATTTATGTATTTCTAAAGAGAAGGTATTTTAAGAAGTTTCTCCAGTGCATACACACACACCTGTGAGTTGTGGGTTCACGCATGGCAGAATTTTCTAGATTTTGGAAAATTCCCTTCGCTGTCCCATCACCGCCCTTTCGCACATTCCTCCGTCAGAACTCTGTGCCTTATGTAAAGCAAATTCAGTCATTCTTGGCAAGGTGCTCAAAAGCTGAAAGTCTTCAATCTTCACACAAATAGAGCGCAAATCAAATCTTATGATGGTATATTCAAGCTTTCAGGATCTCTGTTTGCCACCAGAAATGTCAGACTTTAGTACCTACTAAGCCATAGATTTATGAGGAAATGCTTGTAGATTGACAAGCAATTTTGCAACAAATGCATCTTCAGCGTTAGATTCACAGGAATGTTTAGGACATGCCTAAGTGATTTAGTATTTTATACCTCTGCTCAAAAGAACAGTTCATATAAGTCAGTTCTATCTGAACACTGTCAATCAAGCAGAAACCAAAAGTAATTTTAGAATATCATGATTCATTTACCAAAAAAGTTTATCTCTAGAACTCAGGAGTTTGCAGTTCTGAGTGATAAACTGAAAGGCAAAGTTTAAAATGCTTTGAAACAATACGAATTACTTTCTTAGTCAGGTATAAAAAATACAGAGCATTTCTGGTTACTTTTATTTATGGGTTGCCAATATTTGAACATATGCAAAGTTTGAACTGTTTCCCATTTGCCCCAGACTTTAAAACATAATTCCTTTTCTTAATCTGCCACCCTTTGGGGCAAAGAGTTGTAATAAACACCTCCCAGTCACACAGAATTACAATGTTCTTTATCTCTCCCAGTACTGGAAAAAAAAAAAGAAAGAAAGAAAGAAAGAAAAACTTCCAAAGGTTTGGAATCCTGAAACCTGTAAACAAAATCTGTGGAGCAGATAAAATTTTAAATGGCACAATGCAATTAAAGCTGAATTCAATTTGAGCGCACCCTGTCCATCTGTCAGAGAGAAACAAAAGCCGAGGAGCTCCATTATTGCTGAATCCCTGCTCTTGTTAATTTGCTTGCTGAGAGATTTCAATTTCTAGGAAGTGCACAAATTAGTGTTCAGTCAGGGCTAGATCCTCAGTAACTATAAGCAGATGGTGGAAATCAGCCCTAATCAAGTGGCCAAAGCCTTTTTTTTCCTGTCTGATTAAAGCATTTTAATCCTTTCAGATTGTCTGCTTTTTTAGCAAATATTCATCATCCTTTATTTTTCTTATATTCCAGGATGGATTTAAATTTAGTCTATGAACATGAGAGAGAAAAATAACTTTGAAAAATATACTTATCTGTCAATATCTGAGTGCCAAGCAGTGGCCAACTGGATTTGTGAATCCATTTAATTCCTTGTTTTCTGTTTCATGTTAAATAATTGTTTAAATCATTGCTATTGTTCAGGCTAGTATAAACAAGGCACATTTCATCTTTTTTGTAGAATTAAATTACTGAAGGAAAAACAAAGAAAAAAATTTCTGTGTTAAGATAAAAGCTATTAAAAACAGAAAAATCACAAAATGTAATATGCATGTGCCACTCCGCACCCCTACAAAGAGGGAAAAAGGTTTTCTTTTTTATATTAATGTAAACTAATGATTATATAAAATGTTTTGGGGAGGATGTGTTTAAGTCAAAACAAAGAAGAACTAATAACTAACAGAGTTGTGGGCTCCTGTGAATAATGAAAACAGATTAATATAGAACAAAAATGTACCACTTCTTTCAGAATATGATGCAAACACTCAAAATATAAAACTATTATAATCATTACAAATATGCTGAGTTTGGTTATATTAAAACTTTATGCATATTTATAAGCCAAAAAACATAGGAAGCAAAAAAAAAAATCTAAAAAGTATTCAGAGAAGCGTGCTCTGATTTAATTGTGTAGATTTCGGCAAACGTTTGACAAAAACAAAGTCCTTCTGCATCCAATATTTATACAGCATAGATGAAAAATAAACTCTCCTAATTACATGAAAAATGTTTATGAGAATAACTTGCGCATAAAATTTTGAAATATATGAACATACTTAAGGTTGAGTTCTTCCATACTATTTTGAAAGTTTCTGTAAACATAGACACATCGATGAATAGCATTTATGCAGATTAAATGCCAGTTCAATATCTGAAAGCCCTTTTGAATGAGCCCAAACTTTCTGATAACAAAGAAGATGTGTAACATTCCTGGAAGTACATGAACATCCTGTTTAGCAATTTCATTACACAACTGGATTCTTAACAAACACCTCACTAACAGTTTGACAAAACTTACAGCTGTTATTATATACATTTTTGATGCCCTTGTTTTAATAAGGATGATGCCTAAATAGTTGGAATTTTCACTTTTTTACTTGAATATTTAATTTCAATCTAGAAATTTTAAACTAAATTACTTTTTATATGGCACTTCTATTTAATGGAACCCAGTTGAGACAAATTTACTAAGTTTAGAAATTGGAAATAATGTACACAAGAATCAATATCCCTTATCTATACCATTTACGCTGTACCTTTTAAGTTTTCCTCTTGTCCATGAAATATTTCCCTGAATGCCTTATTTAAAAGCAAATAATCAATAATGAAAGAAATAAATATAGAAAGTCAGAGAAAAGAGGGGCAGAATATGAAAGAAAAAAAAGGAGAAAAGAAAAAGAAGAAAAGAGGAAAGCATTTGAAAAATCACATGGACAAAAACTACATTTTCACACCAAGTATAATGACTGAATAAAGCTTAAATCAACTCATAAGGATTTTAAATTTGTATTTCCTTTATTCATCCATTCACTACAAATGTTACCTAGTAACGACAACCATGACTTTCATCCCAGCACCT
Source organism: Tympanoctomys barrerae (assembly GCA_002564285.1). Lineage (NCBI taxonomy): Eukaryota > Metazoa > Chordata > Mammalia > Rodentia > Octodontidae > Tympanoctomys > Tympanoctomys barrerae. Next base: position 31,909 of record NDGN011555261.1, on the reverse strand, counting down.
TCCTCTGAAAACATCCTTAATGCCTTTGGTCCTGCTAGATTCTTAGATGTTTGGTACCGTGATGTGCCTAAGACTAGATACTTGACGATAAATTACTGTGAAATGTAGTTACTAAGCTAAGAAACTACAGGTGTGCAAGAGGATGGGTTGGCTTTCTGCCCCCACTTAGTGCACTAGGGAAATAGACTAAAGCTATGTTCGAGAATACCCGTGTCATGCACACCCATTGCCTTCCTTCTCTGAAATCACCAACACTAAATTGGCCTACTATCTCTCACCTGGTCTATTTCACAATTTCTTGTTTTGCCTCCCTGTATGTTTCCAGATTTCCTTAAGTTGAGTTATACTGTTTTTCCTCTCCTGTGTGGGCCACAGCCAATATTACATGCTCTTCTTTCTTGAGTTTTTAGCTAAATTATATCACTCGCTATATATCCTGATATGACCTCAACTCCCCAAAGCCCTGTCTTTGCTCCTATCATACCCACCATCTGGGACAATGTTAGAAATAAGCACCATCTGTCAAGGTACTAACCAAGATTTATCTAAATCTCTCCCTCCAAGAATCTCTCTCTATCACTGCAGACTAGTTTCACTGGTGCTTCATTGCACAATCCAGTATGAACTGATTGTGTGTATCTATTTAATTAAAATTAAATACATTATAGTATTCTTTCAACAGTTGTGCCTGCCCCACTCCAAGAGTTCAGTAGCCACAAGCGGCTATTGGCTGCTAATTCAAATTGTGCACATATAAACTATTCTTAATTATCATAGAAAATTATGCCACATAGCTCCATTTTAGTCAATGCAAGGTTCAGTTTCAACGAGCACACAGTTACCATCAATGCACAAGGAGACTAGGAAACAAAGATGCTGAAGGCCACTTTCTCACCAGTTTGGAGGACAGACGGATACACACACTTCAGCATACTGTAGGGAAAGTTTGGGTGCTTTCTGAGTGCTCCTCATTTACTATTGCTGTCATATTAAAAGCCACCCCAAGTATACCAGGACAATTTTCTGATACTTCATATATAATTAATAGATGTTAAAGAAATTTATATGGCAACTGTTCTGAAGAAGCTTTAATTCACACTTTCAATATTTAAAAAGGCTGCTGTCACGGCTGGTAGGAATAAAATTAAATCCACCAGCTGTGGTTTGTTTTTTGAGGAAAAGACATAACATTTTATTTCTGCTTTGTCTGTCTTCCTTGTAACTGCCTGAATTATAGTATAAAAACATACTGAATAAACTTGTTTACCAGGATAGCCTTCTGAAAATGCATCTTAGAAAATTAGGTGCAAGTTTTAGTAATTTTTACTTGGAGGTTTTTCTTTTAACAGAGCAGTTTAGTATGTACAGTTTTTATTTTTGGTGGGGAAAATAAAGGTAATGTCCATTTGATTATTTTATTTTTTTTCATTATTTTCTTTTTTCATGAAAGGATAGTCAAGGACAATGTTAAAACATATTTAAACTTTATATTTATTATAATTTTGAAATTATTCTGAGAAAGTTCATCCTAGATTACTTTAAATTGACCAGGTTTATAGCCACATAGGTCAAAAATATTCTCTTTGGACTTAAGTAGTTTTTATGAAACATTCTAGATTCATAGCAGTGAGTTACATAGCTTCCTTTTGATATGCAATATATGCTACTATAGGGTCCTAGAATTTGTTTATCACAAAATTCTTCTGCAGTGTAAGACAACATAGGCTTATAATTTAGCTTTTCAATTTCTTTTAATTAAGAAATGTTATTCTGGTTTTTATAATATTTTTTGCCTCGTGAATAGTCTAGTACTAATAACTGGTCTAAGTATAAAGAATCTAGTGAAAATGTGGAAATAAGTCTATATCAGAGCTTGTGACTGTCTTTCTAATCAAAATCAAATTATTTAAGTCATAAGTAACATTACGTATTATGCAGAATTTCCCGATTAGATTTCTCAAAGGCAATCATTATCTCATAATTCTACTAAAGCACGCTTGGTCTACCTACCCCCAAGTACTCTTCTTAGAAATTTCACGGCACCATCTTCCTCTGCCCAGTCCAAAATTGCCTTGGAGACAATGATTTATTTCAATTATATCCAAAATGCTAGAACCCTTCCCAAAATATCATGACCTTTTCATGGACATAAAACACAAGTGGTTAATTACTTCCATGAGATGATTAGGAATCAATCTAAAAATCCTAAACTGAGATAAATTTATGTTGAGGTATAGGAACTGTGACAAGAGCATCATCCTGTGCTCCGAGGATGCAGGTTAACTGGCTGGGGCCTGTGACACCTGCGCGACACAGGCAGGTTCCAGGACTGAGTAGAAGCGAGGCGTGAGGGGGAGCTCCTGGTGCACGATAGTTTTGCTGAAAGTAGTTCCTGCTTTTGCAGAAAACAATGAACAAGTTAAGTTCCATCCGAATCACTATATCGGCACATGTAATATTTATACTAAATTAGTTCATTAAAACAGTAGGTTTATATCCAAAAACAACAACACAAAAACATGCCAATAAAATCATTTGCTGATGTATTTATAGTTCAGAACTGTAGCTGAAGTGAGACTAAAATAGAGGGCCCTCATGTTTGCCAGTTCATTTGCACTTTCAGCACCCTTGTCATTTTGTACTACTCTGCCAGTATTTATCACAGATTGCAAAAAGAAAAAAAAAAACCCTGAGTATGTAAAAATAGCAGCTGTTATTTGCCATTAACAATCGAGCAACTTCATAAATCTTTACAAACTCAAAGAAAACAAAAGAATGTGTTTTAAGATTGGTCAAAGAAAACTCATTCTGTCTTTGAGGCAAAAAAAAAGAAATTACTAGTTTCAGTTGGAATTTTGTTTATTTTTCTGACAAATTTTTGGAAAGATGAGGCTGATTCTCCAGCTTTGCACACGGTATTACATTGATGTTAATATGAACATTTGATAATTAACTTGCTAAATATTGACAGAAAATAATTTACAAAATTTAAAAAATGAATCCATAACTCAAGTTTTAATTCCATCAAGATAACTTAGAATACCATTCAAGCCAAACTCCCAACTAGTTATTGGATGTGAATGTTTTCTCTGGGCCTCTAACATTGCCTGAGTAAATTAAGTTAAAAGACCTTGATAATTCCTAGTCTTGATTATTAAAGTTGCCAGGTATCTTTTAACTATATTTCCTGGATATCAACCTCCTCAGACAATGGACCAGAGAAAGTTATTTAATCTAAAAACATCACTCAAACCATTCATGTCCTTTGTTTAATGTTAGTATACATAAGACAAACCTCTCCTACCAGGGATAGAACCTAAGGCGCGCCTTGAGTGCCAACTCCAGCCCTTTTTCAATCTGAAGCATGGCCTCAGACACTGTTAAATTGCCTGGCTAGGCTTGAACTTGTAATCCTCCAGGACCAGCCTTCCAAAGTGGTGGGATTACAGGTGTGAGACACTATGCGTGGTAGCAAAGATTCTTTTTGATCTGATCTTAACTATATATCTGAAATTACTTTCCAACTGTGCATCACTGTGTCCACCACATCAGCCTATGCCAAGCAGATCTCAGGTCATTACTTCTTATGTATCTACATCTTTGAAAGGCTTTTCCTTTTGGCTTACAAAGGTACCTCTAGATTCCCCAGGAATTAATTTAAATTCTATTTCTTATTTGTAATTCCTCTTTTCAAAAATCTGAAAAAGATTCTGTTGTTGTTGCTGCTCATGAAATTGTTTCCTGTGACTGTTATTATTGACCAAAATCATCCACTTTATGATTATCCTTGATTAAATTAAACAACAGTCTTCAGAATTTCTACTATACTTTTGCTATTGCCAAAGCTCTAAAGAAATTTTCTAGCAGTTTGCAAAGAATTTTCGTACGGTTATAAACAGAAAAGTAATCAACCAAGAAATACAAGCATCTATAGAGACACTAATGTAATGTATTTCTACATCCTTCTTAGAGGTGATTTGAATATAACATCATGGAATATCAGCTATCATGTTCCTTATTCTGTTCAAGGTCATTTGGTCACAGATTTCAAAGGCCTCTGTGTCTTAAGCCAGTCTGCTGTATTGCTCCAGCCTCATTTAGTCAATACAGTAGGAAGCATCATTAGTTATTCAAGGTAAAACTTTGAAAAAAAATGTGACTAAGACGTTTTGACCTTCTCTGAGTCAGGAAATGCTCTCTGCATCTTTATGTTCCTTCAAACATAATTTGTCTAAACTGTCTAAAGGAAATCAAAAACTATCACTCAACCCTCTTTGCAAAAAGGGTAAATTTTAATTGCAGAACTTAAAACCTCACAATTAAAAGCTGCGCTGCTACTTAAAGCCAACACAAACACAAGAATGGATACTGATGCATACAAATTAGATTTCTTGATGTATTTGTAATTCTGAAGGCTATCCTAAAGCACAGACCATGTACCTGCCTCAAGTATTTCAAAATGAAGAATAAAATTGGGATGATTGTTATACTTTTTTAAAGTTTTGTCGCTTATGTTATTAATAACTTCTAAACATCAAAATCTTTTACCTATTAATGTAGTTATAGCATACTTCAACAATGAAACAAATATATGAAAGTAAATTTGCATTTATCCAAGTGAAAATATTTAGGATCTTTTAATTTTGTTGAACATATTTTAAGTTAAGTTGAAAATACTGTCATCAACATCTTTTAATTTTGTCAAGCATTTTTTAACTTAAGTTGAAAATACTGTCATAGAGTAGCAAATAAAACTGCAAAAAAACCTTACCCCACATATAAAGAAAATGACAAAAGAAAAGAAATGAATGCCATTATGATTAGGCCTACAAGGTTATCAATTTCTCCTTTCTTGTGAACAAGAATGTTCTGCCTTCTCTTTGATGTATAGTCCTATTTAATAACTTTATGGAAAAATATATGTGCTGGAATGATAAAATTTTCATATTGCCAAAGCTAATAGGACTTACAAGTATAGATTTAAAAGAAAGGGCATAAGGTATAGAGTGATATTATAATTGAATATCAATTAATACGAAGATCCCTGTTTTGATTTCTAAGTCTTGTAAACAGTAAGGCTCTAGGAAATTGACTGAAAAAAAGTGACTAGAGACTGAAAAAAAGTGACTAGAGACTTTTCTAATACTCAGAGAGGCTGTGGTAGAAAATGTGTGTGTGTGTGTGTGTGTGTGTGTGTGTGTGTGTTGGTTCCGTATGTAGAGAGACAACTGAACCACTGACCTGAAAGAAAAACAATACAGAAAAGTACAGAAGAAGAAAACTGATTTGAGCACCAACTCTTCCAAGTTTACGAATTTGCAGAGATAACAATTAGATGTTAATGTAACAAGCACCACTTAGTGAGATTATTATATACCAGGCATTGTACTTTATGATTTGTGTGAATTACATAACTCTCTCAAAAACACTCTCACTCAGCATCCATGTAAGGCTGAGAGACAGGTAAAATGGCAACCAAGGTGTGAAGACTTGAATTCAGGTTTACCTGAGGCCTGAAGCACTGGCCTTGGGTCGCACTACACTTACATTAAAGCATAGTGTGTCAGGAGGTTGTTTTCATTACACCCAACCACCAATGTGCAAATGTCAATAACAATAATCTAACTTAGCTGTGTAGTAAGATCTCCAGCAAATAACTGGGTCTTTTTAGAATATTGTTTAACATGGAGTGCTTTATGAAAGAGCTTCATTACCAAAGAAGTCATTAATTAAGTTGTAAATAATTCAACTAGTGACAATATATACACTGAATTCAAATGACTGTTTTAAGAATTCTCAATAGAAAGAGAAAATACTATGAATTTGCCTGTAGAAATGATAGAGAAATGATAAATGGATTGCTCTAATCTTTTAACACAGTGATATCTAAAAGCTTATACAGCTTCAACTTCATTATTTTTAACAAAATGTACTGTGATACAGTTACTGGTGGAGCACACAGTGCCATAAATAATTTAAATTAAACTACACTTGTCAAAATAAATGAACAAGTAGGTTTTATGATGCAGTACATTTTACGATGCCCTTGATTCTTTGTGTGTTTTGCTTAGTTGCTAATTTCCAAAATACTGTAATCTGCAATGGTTCTTGTACTCGTTAGTATAGATTACCAATATGCCTGCTTAACAAGAAAGTCATTATGAAGCAATATTCTACTGAAATGAAAAGCTTCTTCCCTAATAATATTCTGTGAATATATAATAAATGTTATTTTGAAGGAAACAGAAAAATAGTCAACTTCTTTTTCATACAAACTCACAAGTTCTATCCTCATCTAAGAGGTCAGATTGTATGTGGCAAACAAATAAATTGCTTACCAATGTATTAATTTAGTCTCAGTTTAACTAATACATCAAAATTTTGATATAGATTTCTTTGATATTGTTGAATTACATATATAAACATAAATGTTTTATCCAAGGCAGTTGCTGTACCTTTTTAATAAGATCCAAGTGGAATTACTACAAATATTTAAAAGCTAGTTACTTGAAATTGAAAACTGCTTCACTGATACTATACCAGAGAAGCCTCAAAAAGAAAAAAATTACTACAAATATTTAAAAGCTAGTTACTTGAAATTGAAAACTGCTTCACTGATACTGTACCAGAGAAGCCTCAAAAAGAAAAAAATTAATGTCTCATATACTACAGCCTAAATGTAAAACACAAGTTTCAATGAAATGAAATGTTTCCCAGAATTAGTACAATTTCCAGCTGCTACTATATACACCATTTGTGACTTTTCTGTCACAGTTCATGTCCTAACAAGCCATAAGGACTTTTCTGAAGCCTGCAATTCCTCTTCTAACCACTAATTTGCTAATTCCATGTTTACCTGTTGAATCTGTGAGGCCTTTGAGGTTATCTAACAGGAAGAAACCATACCAAAACTATTGGGAAAACAATTACATGTTCTTAGGCTTGAGGCTGATCCAACAGGAGTGTCCTTCCCCAGCTGTATGTTCACTCTCTCATCTGTGAGTCCGCTGCAGTGACCACGCAATATGAGCACACGTTCAAGCATCCTTTGGCATAACCCACTGAATTACAGTGCAATGGGGTAGCTGCTATGTACAGGTAAGGATCAAGTATTGAGAAGACCATTATTAGAAACTACAAGCTGCTATAAAAGATATTAAAATATTTTAAACACTAATATTTATTACAAATGAAACTTCAGCATCTGTAAACTAAAGAAGAATGAATTTAAAAGATTTTGCTTCTGTCCCTCATCGTTCTTAAACATTGTTTTCCTCTGAAGTATTTTAAATCCTCCAAAAACTGATGTATAGGTTTTGGGATGTAGCTAAGCAGAGCAGCTCCTGCCTGGAAAACTTGAGGTTGTGAGTTCAATGCCCAGTACAAAAAAAAAAAAACTTTTATAAATGAATTGGCACAGAAGTGTTTAAAAATTTTGATCTCATTACTAATTTCAAGGATCACAGTGGACTTCTGCTTACTGGGTTTACTTTTGATTTGTGATTTTTAATAAATTATATAGTCAAATATTATACAGATATTATAATTTTATACAGATTTTTAACTAAAGTAGATTGTACTTTGAGCTAGAAACTATATCTCTAGTATTTTGCAAAAAAAAAGTGAACACAAAGGGTAAGAACCCAATATATGTTCTCTAGGATCTTGTAGAAAACATGTGGTCCTTCTTCTGTCTACATACTTGTGAATCTATAAGAAATGTGATCTTGAAGAAATAAAGAGAACAAACATTGTCCAAAAAGATACTCCACAAATGTCACCCTGACAAATATGTAAGGATTTACATTGCTACCTAGCATGCTGCTGGCATTCTTATAAACAAACAAATTAAAGGCAAAATTTCTGCCAAGAGAATTAATGTGTATACTGAGCCTAACAAGTAGTCAAAGAATCAGAAAGCAACATCATCCTCACAAAATAAATTTTTCCATTCCTTGAAATTTATTATCCACACAGATTGTAGTACTTAATTTCTATGTCATATATGCATGTGTGTATAAAATGTATTAGCCAGACAGATCTATGTCATTATTCTGGGATTTGTCTTACTAGAAGAGGATAAATTGTGTGTCACAATAAAGAGAAACACCTTGAAAACACTTATTCTTACCCTCATGACCTAATTTATAATTTAGATATCTATATTGACTAAACTGCTATTGGTATTTAAAGCAATTCTACCTAACCAGCAGGACTAAACACCTCAATCAGGAAGCCTCAAACTGCTAAATCCACACTAGTCCTACTTCTTTGAAAAATGTGAAAACTCTCAGCTACTCTTGTACACCACCACTGCTCAAGTGAAACATCTTCCCATACATGGTTTACATATAGTCTACTAAAATGTTGTCTGATACTAACTTTCTAAACATATTCAGAGGTTTCAAGCAAATATAATTAAGCTCATCATATGAAAAACTACTGAACACTTTTTATGTTGTAGGAACTGAACTCGGTCATCTCATGCATGCCAGTCCTAAATATTGAGTTTTATTATTTTTCTTTTAAAGAGAAGTAGACACTAAATGTAATTTGAAAGCTACCCAAGTTTATTAGATTGGTAGTCATAACTACTGTTTATAGAACACTTAACAAGGATCATTTTACCCAGAATCACATTATTAAATGTCACAAAATCTTCCAAAATAGAGACAATTCTACATTTAGTATGAAGACACAGAGTATCTTACACGTTGAGTCTCAAGCCCAAAGACTTACCCTGTGATTATGAAAATTATGACCCCATGAACATCAGACTCAATGGCTCAGACTCCAGCTTCTTTCTCACACCTCCTGTGCTAATGAGACCTGTGTTCTCACCTCCATTCACAGACTCCTTCCCCTCTCTCCATCAGTGAGGTCTCCTTTCTTCATTCTATGGGAGAACTCACTCCTCTTCCAGATCAAAGAGTACAACTGAAAAAGGAGAGTAACCACAGCCCACGCCAAGTTTAAGAACAAAGCTACAACAGTACCTCACTTGGCTGGTTCATATTCAAGTCATTTAACTAGTGACTTGCCAGAATATTCAGACTAATACCTACAACACTAAAACAGCCCAATGTCTATGAGACAAACCAATACCTAAGTGGGCAACCTTTTCGCAGTCATGTGATAATGAAATGCAAAAGTATGTTTTTTTAAAGTTAGAGAAAGCAGGAGATCATCAAGTTTAGTGACTTCCTTCTATAGATCAAGAAAATTAAAAACCAACTGACGAAGATATGTATCCAATATCCAATGCCAATTTGGAGACAAAAGAAAAGCTCAGATTTCCATGGTGGCACCTCAATAAGAATCTCTCTTATGGTGATGGACTCTTACATCAATTACTGAAGGGTAAAGGATCAAATTAATTCAAGCGATAAAATAAGTTAATTATGCTCTCATCAACAAATGAATTTACTGAGACCTACCCATAAGCAAAAAACAAGGCAGATGAACTAAATATAAATTTTAAAAAACTTTTTCTTTAGAAGTTTCAATGTGTTCTAGAGAGTTTGTCTTTTTCAAATAGGAAGGTTTTTTTGTTTTTGTTTTTGTTTTCTAAAGACTTTCAGTGAATGAAGCTTTCTTTATTGCTATAACTTTACACAAATTGACAAATTATTGATTTGTGTTACCTTCACTATATAAATAACTCAACCTACAGAAATTAAATAAGCATGAATTGTTGGCATCAATTATTATTCTATATATTACAAAATTATATTTGATTCTTCATTCATATAAATGTACCAGAGTGATACTCTTCATTTATTAATATAGGGTTGGTACAATGAGAATACAAGAGAGAAAGGGATGAAGTGTCTCACAAGATATTCTTAAATGGGATTCCATTAATAACAGCAGTAAAATCTGGCATCAAACAAGTTGCATGTAATTCAATGCAACTAAAATCTTAAAACATTAAAGGACTAAAATTAGATTGTAATGGACTCTTTGGATTAAGCCAATGCAATTAACTACATGATGAAGTATCCAGTTATCTGTTTCTGAGCCTTTGAAAAGTGGAAATATTAATGGAACTGTACAAGAAATTAGTGCTGACTAGATTAATCACCACAGCAATTGTCATATTACAAATACGTTATTTGTGACAATTATGCTTCAAAATAATGCTCACATCACCTAACTGAAGTGAATCTTCAGATTCAGAGGAAAGGTCATGAAGGTGCATATGGTGACACATGCCTGTAATCCCAACCTCTGGGGAAGGCTGAGACAGGAGGCTTCCAGTAAGTTCAAGGCCAGTCTGGACTACAAAATGAGTTACGGCTAGCCTAAAGTAATAGTGAAATGCTGTCTCAAAAAGACACACACACACACACACACACACATACACACACACACACAAGATCGTGAAGCACTGCCTTATTTCTGTCCTTGTTGCAAATGCAGAACATTTTAGAGGAGGAATTTGAAATTCTGAACCAATAGAGTCTATGTTTTTAAAACTTTACCAGCACTTCAACTAACAAGTTGGAGGAAATTAAGCAGTAAAAATGCAACCTGAGAAAACTTCCAACAGGAATGTAAACTAAACGGGTGGGGAGGTCTGTAGGTGTCAATCAAGAGCCAAATGCAACTGTCAAGCTTGCTTTGCTAACAAACTGTCACATCAACAATATGGAGTTAATGACTACAAATTAACTGTATACCAGATGCTTGACACTTTGTTATGACACTTAGCAAGCTAGTTGACATTTGGGGATCAAAGCTTCTTTAATTACACTTTGTATAACATGTGCAACCTTTATGCTAATGTCCAAATATTCCTTGGAGCAAGACTGTCCAAGTAAAAACGTCCACAGATTGTTTTCTAGGTGTGGGTTTGAAAGTATTCATGTGGCTCTGCAAACACGGGAAGTAGCTGAGTGAGAGCCAGGCTTCGATGCACAATGTTATTCATCATTACCATTGCTTAAAATAACACTGTTTCTTAAGTTGGCGAACTGGTGAAGCGCTTCTCACGGAGAGACCCAGTCTGTGAAATAGCACATTTTCAAACAAGGTGGTGAAAGCATCTGAAGCCATTTATGAAAGGAAAGAGAACCAGGCATATCAGAACTTAAAATAACTGAAAAAGGTATTAAAGAATAAAGTGATTAAAAATACTGTCTTTTGGAACACTTTTGAATAATTTTGCAAGCCTTTTTTCTTTTGAGAAAGAAAAATACTTTGACACTTTCCCAATGATGAATGAAATTCGATCAGAGAAATAAGCAAAATTTCACATAACAGCTATAATGCTCAATGTGCATAAACTTAAAGTAAGGCCGTGTCAATATGAGTTTAATGCGTCTATCACTTAATAATGTAAGTGAAGTGTAGCCACTGAGATTTCTGAAAATGACAATTTTTAAAAAGCTAATAAATGAAAAGAAAACTATTTTAACAAAAGTATCCACCTGGGTAAAGTAATAATTCATTAATATATCATAATTATTAATTAATAATCAATCACCACAGAACTATAATCAGATCTTTCTTTAGAAAAGTCATTCCTACAGACACATGACAAAAATTAGTCAGAACCTATTATAGATAAAATTCTATCGAATCGGGCCTTGATTCCATTTTTGCCTGCGTTGTACTTCTTTGAAAAAGAAAAAAAATTAAGATGTGAAGAAAAATAAAGGTGCAAGAACAGAAAAATCTACAGTTACAGCTTGGAATGATACTGACGGTCAACTTGAGCAGCCTGTGCTCCCTGGGGGACGGGGCGGTGGGGGGGTGCACTCCGTGCTGTGTAGCAGGACGGGCGCCCCCATGCACCGCCCATACAATACTTCAGGACTTTTGTTTTTGTTTTGTTTCTTTTGGCCACAGCTCCACACTCAACACACCAAGATGGCTAAACGCAGTGTGATTCTGCCAGTCACGAAACACTACTGGATATTTACTGCTTTCATGGAAAATAGGGAACGCTCTTCTAGCTGCTAGCGAGGGCAGTGGGGTGGCAGGAACCAGGTCTACCCTGAAGGGTAGAGCAGCTGCGAGGCGCACGGACTGCCACCGCGCCAGACAGGCGACGGGACTCTGAACTGTCAGGAAGGCCCACACTGCAGGGACAAACACTGTGTTGAATAGCAGAGATGCCCTACGAAAGCCAGAGGTAGATATTTTCATTAAATATTTTATACTATTTTGAAACTATTATATATATATAGTTTCAATATATGGAGAAAATCAATTTTATGATTAAAATTAATTCTACCTGTTCATTTCATTGCTCAGTACTAGGGAATCCATGTGGCAGTTCTGTCCCATGTGATGTTTTCCTTAGACGGTGCTGCTGATCTTTCAAGGAACTGGAGCCCTTGCAGTTAGGAAACAATAAATCAGCTAAGCCCAAGCTATCAGGAGGCTGAGTGAGGGGTGGCATGAAGGAGTCTCTGGTGGATGGGACTGTTGTCTGAGACTGAGGGGATTAATGGGGAACGGAATAAAGAAAAAAAATACAGGGGGATCAGCTTGCAGAGTGCAAATCAGAGGGAATGTTCCTGCGCGTCAGCCTCCTTGCAGGTGTGTGGAGGAAGGAAGGGAGCCGTGGGGCAGAGCCCGAATGCTCCAGTGAGGCGTCAGGATTTCATCTGGTTGTCGTGTGGAGTTGGTGCACACTGTTGTCTCCAAAATCATCATCTCTAGGGCCGCCCCTACCATTCCTAGATATCTACTTCCTATTCAGTCATCCTCTGTCCATGCCTGGACAGTCGCAGGCTAAATTGTGCATTTAATTGGTCCATCTTAGGTGTTCTAATAATGTCATCAGTAATTTTCCAACTGTATTACTTTTATCTCACAATTAGCAATTTTGAAAAATTGAAATAAATTACATGTACTTGTTCAAAGTGGATTTATTTTTATTTTTGTGTTTGATCAATAAAGCAGCTTAGTTTTCACTAAGATGCCATCATGGGTCTCCTAAGCTACGCTGAGCTCTGAAAGCATATTTTCTTTTTGTTTCTCAATCTTGCTTCCTAAGGACATCTTTGGTATTTGGGAAGTTCTCCACAAGAGTGCTATACCCACTGAAGCTTCAGCAAAGAACATGATCTTCCCCAGTGTTGTATCTGAGGGGAGACAGGTGCTGTGGGGCCTGACTCCAAAGGTATTGCATGAGTTAAGTAACCAATAAGGAGAGAGGGGCATTCTGGGCCATCAGCTATGTGAGGTCCACAGGGGCAGAAGGTAGGTAAAGCAGTTACTGTCCGTGGAGCAAACAGCTAAAGTCCCAGAAAATGGTCTCCCTGCAGGAACTGTGGATTGTAGAGGTGGACTGAATATATCACTCAATGGAGCAGCAGAAAGAAAAGAAGACAAATAAATGCCCATAGTATGCTGTTTCCTGCTTCCCTCCCTATCTCTAGCTGGCACTTGTCTTTTTTTTTTTTTTTTTTTTTTTTTNNNNATTGAACTCAGGTCCTTGAGCTTGCCAGGCAAGCACTTATTCTACTGAGCCATCTCCCTGGTCCTGGCACTTTTCATTAAATGAATACACAGAAAAGTCAAAGGGTAAAGGAGGCCAATGTACCAGTGCATAAAACTCTGGCTCCTGGGGTGTGGAAGATGTGGTGTAAATTTGGAGGAGCACAGGCAAATAGCCAGCCTGGAACTTAAATGCTGCAGTCCTCTCTCCCTGAATTTATGTGCTCCTAGCTTCGAATGGCAGTCAGAGGTGGAGGTGGCTCTCATGGGCATGGGCATCACAAGGCACTTCTCTGTTAGTGATAAGGAAGGATTAGGAGCCTATGATCATGTCTGCTGCCACCAGCAGAAATACTTAACAGATTTATAAACTTTTCTCCATTACTGATAGAACAAGAGCAAATTGGCCAGAAAATACTCTGTTTTATCATTCTTTTGAGCCAGATATGGAGGCATACACTTTTAATTCTAGCACTCAGGAGGCTGAGGCAGGGGTTTGAGTTCAAGGTCAACCTGGGCTACATAGTGAGTTCAAGGTCAGCTTGAACTACATAGCAAGATCTTTTCTCAAAAAATAACTAAATAAAATAATTGTTTTAAGAAACATTAATTCCTAAGGGCCAGGGAGATGGCTCAGTGGAATAAGTGCTTCCCTGGCAAGCACAAGGACCTGAGTTCAATCCCCGGTTCCACCAAAAAAAAAAAAAAAGAAACATTAATTCCTTATGAAGCTCCAGATGCTGGTCTCAGCACAAAGCATCCAGCACTGGAAAAACCATATCTCTATTCAAAGGAGTAATGAGGAGAAGACAAAAACTAAGAAAACAAATAAGATGGCTTCAGGTAGCAATAAGGCTGAAAGCATTAACATGACACAGTGTGATGGAAAGGACAGAAGTGAACAGTAGCAGGTGACAGAAGCCACACGGTTTCATTAAGTGACACTGTACAGTCAAGTTGCAGCGAATCACAGTAGGTTATGTGAGGACAGAGATCTATGGGAGAAAAGATAAATACCTAGAAAAACAGTGAAACAGCCTCCTCAAAGACTTAGCAGGGCATGCAGAGGGGTATTCAGGAGATCCAGCCCCTGCTACCACACCCTGACCCCAGTGTCCAGTCAAAGATTGGGTAAAGATTCTCTTCACCCAAAGTCAAAAGCAGCATGCTCTAGCAATGGAGATAATGCACGTGCTCATGAGACGACATTTCTAATTCCCCCAAAATGCTAGAGTCTTGATGAAGCCTTGAGCAGGGATTTCCAGACCATGGTAAGATATTTAAAATCTACTCCAAAGGTGATGAATAACTAGGAGGTTTGAAGTTCTCTAAAGTTTTATATAATATTTTTGATGACTTTAATTTTTTTTGTTTTTTGAGACAGGATCTCACTAGTTAGTTCAGGAGGGTTCATGAAGAAAGAATAGGAATATCAAGCGTTCTCTAAAAACTGATCTACAGGAGTGAAAAGGCAGGTATAACAAAGTAGAAGAGACAAGCGAGAATGAAATGCAAAGGAAGGTCTTCCGTGTTTTTTATCTAAGCACATCATCTCATCTCTGATCATATCTTAAAGTTTAAAACATAAACAATGAACTTTGCCTGTTTGTAAACCAGAGCGCTAGATCAAAACAGAGGCCAAAAAAGACAGCAGCAGTCCAGTGTGGCTGGATCTTGCTCCAAGAAGATGAGCCTGATAGAGCCAGGACCAACTCTTGAAAAAGTTCTCAAATGGATACAATGGAAAATGTTTGCTACAGACTCCTAATTAAGCTATCTGAAGTGATGGCCCTGAGCAACAGTCAATCCTCTTTTCTGATCTGTGAAAGCAGATTTAGTAGACTGCTCTATTTATGTGGTATCTGGTTCCTTTTTACTGAGTTGTAACTTTTTTCACTTCACTAGAATTGAAAAATAAGTTGCTCTACGCACTCTGCACAGGATCCCGTGATTAGACATGGATTTCTTCTCCTCTCAGC
Organism: Tympanoctomys barrerae; assembly: GCA_002564285.1. Classification (NCBI taxonomy): domain Eukaryota; kingdom Metazoa; phylum Chordata; class Mammalia; order Rodentia; family Octodontidae; genus Tympanoctomys; species Tympanoctomys barrerae. Next base: position 16,478 of record NDGN011555261.1, on the reverse strand, counting down.
CTATAAAACCTTCCTCCATGCGCTTCAACTTCTTCATCTGCACCCTGGGCAAGTGAAGTGGATGATTGTGAGGGCCCTTCTCAGCTTGATCATTCTAAGAGGTTTAAATAGCAAGCAGTCAGTTACAGCGCTTTTACAACAAAAACTTGCATCTTACAAAATACTACAATACTACAGATTATCAGCTATATTGTCTTTAAGCAAGAGAGAGAGAGAGAGAGACAGAGACAGAGACAGAGACAGAGACAGAGACAGAGA
>NDGN011555261.1:0-16170 GCA_002564285.1 Tympanoctomys barrerae | reverse complement strand
AGAGACAGAGACAGAGACAGAGACAGAGACAGAGACAGAGAGACAGGGAGAGACAGAGACATAGAGAGACAGAGGTCTTAAGGAAAAGTATAAGACCATTCCTTACAAGCATTCTTCACTATACTATTATATCTAGGAAATGCATCTATTGAAGGCAACTTGCCTTGATTAGCATTCATTTTCCTAATATGAGGATTTCTGAAGATAGGTCTATTTTAGTAATGTAAAGCATGTAAAAAGGGGCATATGCTCAATCAAAACTGAATTTGAAATTAACTTGTCACTCCAGACACCACAATTTAAGGGAGTTAAGGTGTTTAATAGTTTTTCAGTATATCCATACTGGACTACATGGCTAACAGTCCACTCTGGCTGGTGTGATGTGAACAGAAGGAAAAAGAGAATTAAAGAAAAACAAAACAATATGAATGCATCAATTATTGTAACTGTCCTATTAACCTGTTTTGAAACTGTTTCATTGCTATTTTTTAATTAAAATTAATTTTAAAAATTAAAAAGTGATTCTGTTTTGTGACCAATTTTTTTTTCAAAATGGCACTTTTTTTGGGGGGGGGGAACCGGGGATTGAACTGAGGCCCTTGCGCTTGTCAAGCAAGCGCTTATTCTACTGAGCTATCTCCCCAGCCCCCAAAATGACACTTTTGAAGACTGAAAAATAGGAAAATTATTAAATCCTTTGTTTATATTTTTCAAAATCCAGCAATCAGAGTTATTCTACTATTAAAACAAAGAAAATGGTCAATGTGTTCAAATTGGAAATTAAAGGAATGTCGTCTCTTAGCTAAGCCTCCTGTATCTACATGATGTGCATAATGACCCTAAAAATGACAGCAAAATTTCAGAGCACTATGCAGCTATGAAATGAAAAGGCTCATAAAGACAAGATCAACTTATTTAAATTTTTTTACTTACGTGCTAACAAAAATGCATTTCTCTTGTTTCTGGTATTACAACCAATATCATCTTATATTGAAATACTTCTGTATGTTGAGCCAGTGTCTAAAATACAGAAAAGCTGAAAAGTCCCTGAGCGTGTTATCAAAGATAGAAGTGGCATTCACTGCAGGGCTGAAAGAAAGAACTTGCAGACAGAACTTACTTGTTTGTTGGTTATTCAAGAAGGCAACTCAAGTCAAATTACCACAAACTTGAAAAAAAGCAAAATGCTGGCTGCCACAACATAGTTACAATACAATGATTGTATGAAAATATTTTCAATCATTAACCAAATGAAGGCTAACTGATAAGTTTCAAAGGTTATTCATTTGGAAGTTTATGCTAGCTACAAAAAAATGACACATAATTACTGAAATACATTCTCCCCCACTTAAAATAGAAGGCTCATCATTTGTTAGGAATTGTATCAAACACTGCTAAATCTGTTGTGTAAATTCCACTAATTCATTGGAGAGCATGGTTTTATTTTCCATATGGAATAGTTCAAAATTTTTTGAACTTGCTTCCTTATGCCATATAGTAAACAGTATGCAATTATATGATTATAAAATACAAGTTTGCATAAGTTAGTGTGAAATTACAACATATTTCTTTTATTATTACTATGTTTAATATGGTACACACAAAAGATCTTAAATAAGAAGTCATGTACTGTCTGCAGTACACCAAGATTCATACTCTACATATTAAATCATGCCACTGTATCTGGCTAATAACCAAGACCATTTTAGAAGATAGTGATGACGATGTGACTGCTAAAACCATGTGGGTCTGCTGGGACTCAGAAAGGAATATTCAAGGTCAAATAATCACTCAGAAAATAAAGAAATGAAAGAGCATAGGCCTTTTCTTTAAATAAGTGGACAGACTGCAGTTAGGGAAGGAGAAGGAAGACAGCTTTTCCGAATTCTCAGAACAAATGATTGACTAATGCCTGAACGTTACATAAATACCATAGATGCCATAATACTTGTGGCACAGATGCCACAAAAGAGTAATATATATCAGGGGCTGGGGAGACAGCTTGGCCATCTAAGTGTCTGTCTGGCAAGTGCAAGAACCCAGGTTTGATTCCCAGTACTGCGTGCCGGGCTGGTTCCGGAACTAGGCATGTTGCCACACGCCTGCAATCCCGGAGCTGGGAAGGCTGAGCCAGGAGGATCTATGAGTCCAAGCTGGATAGTGAGACCTGTACCAAATAGATAAATAAGGACCAAGGAGATAGCTCAGTAGAATAAGCGCTTGCCTGACAAGCACAGGGTCCTGAGTTCAATCCCAGGTACAGCAAAAACAAATAAACAAGCCAAATAAATAAATAAGGCAGTGAGATGGTGATAGGAGTGGGAAACAAGATGCAAAAGTGTTAACTGGGAAGATAATTCTATGGCAGACTTGATTTCAATTTAATTTCTTGTTTGGTTGGTTTTAGAATTGAAACTAGAATTTTTCTTTTGGCTAAAAAAAAATACAACACTTTTTTTTTTCCAGAAGCTTTGAAAGATAACTCCTTCCAGCCACAAGGGTATTCATTTCAATTACTTCTTCATCACAAGAGTTAATATAACCCTTTACTAACTCCAAGGGAGTAGCTTACACAAAGGAGGAATCTGCCCTTATCATGCATTTCTCCCCTCCCTTCTTAAAGTCAATAAAGAGAATGTTGAAATACATTGCCTTAAGCAACTGAAGGATTAGAATATTAATATTTATATATTTTATAAACTTAGAAATTTTATTAATATTGCTTAAAATTTATTTTGATAATGGAATAAAAACATGCTATTAAATCCAAGACTGTCCCAAATAATCAAGGCTTAAATTAAGGAGACTCTCACAGGAGAAAAAATGAGCAAATCATTACTGATTGGCTTGAGAGGTAAGAGAGCTATTAATTTATTTTTTATACCTCTGAAGTTGATGGATTAAAGGTTAAAAACATTGTAAATGAAATCATGAAAAAGAGGTCCTTAATATGTTATTAATTTTGTGCTTCATATTTAGCATGGCCTTTTATTTGCTAATTTACTCCATTATATTTAAAAGCATTATAAAGACTAAATCACCAAGAAGATTATAATTTAATTTTGCATTGTTTGACTCACACTCTTACCCAATCTACACACTATATCTCTTTTTTTCACACCCTTTAAACAAAAAGGTATCTATCATATATTCACTTAAAGTGCATAATCAAATGATACTATTTTCTATACAATGTCTTTATAAAGTAATGAAACATTGACACAACGTAATTTTAGAAAATTTTTGTGCCCTCTAAAAAGTATGTATAGATTGAGTTACTCCCCCACCCACTTTCTAGCCCTAAACTACCACTAATCTACTTTAATTTTGTATAATTTTGTCTATTCTGATAAATTTCTATATATTAAGTTATGCACTTGTGGGTTTCTTCTTTTTTTTTTTTTAGCCTGACTTCTTTCGCTTAGCAAAATATTTTCAAGGTTCACCTGTGCTGCAGCAAATGGCAGTACTTCATTTCTCATTAATATTGTGTAATAGTTCACTGCATGGCTAGATCACATTTTATTTGTCTGTTCAATGGTTAAGAGGTGTTTAGATTGTTTCCTTGTTTGGCCTACTATGAAAAACACTGCTAATGAACCTATGCGTGAGTTTTTGGGTGGACATATATTTATTCATTCTGTATCTGATTAGCACCTAAAAAGCCAAAAAAATAAAGACAACTTGCATTTATGTTTCACCAGTGTTATTTCATCTGTATTTTTCCTCTGGGAAAAGCAGAGATATGGAAAGGCTTCCTGAAGCCCCTACTCTGACATCTGGCAACAGCACAAGCAGCTGTATCCATGCATGTGTAAAACTAAAGACATGGAAAGAATTAACACCCTGAGCCCACCGCCCTTGGCATATCAATCCAGACCCCAACTGCTGCTTATTAAAAACCCAAATCACTAAATGTGTGCTGAAATATCAATTTGATTGCTTGATACTAAAAGAAACATTCTACAGCAGTAAAAATACTGCACATAGTATATTTTTCAACTTGCTCATTTCCTTACCTAATCTTGATTCTGTATGTTTTTCTTTAAGACAAACACTAGTTTTAGGTTCTTTAGAGTGATTCTAAATTCAATCAGTAAAAAAGGAAATAAATAACAGCAACTTTTATGGGTCTACATGTTTCCTAACTTTCGAGAATTTTCTCCCACAACTCTACTCCAAATGGTTGGCAATTTTAAACTATTTCTTAGTAAGGTTATGCTCATACTGTCCCTGCTGTTCTATCCAGCAGTCTTGAAAGACTGGGTGTGCCACTGCACCATCCTTGAGCACAGATCTGGCCTTCTTTCCACACCATCCCCTGGGCTGCACCTGACCAAAACAGCCCTTACAAAATGCTTGTTAACTCCTCCACTAGGACTGTTTGAATTCTCTCCTGTAAGTCCAAAGAGGTAGCATCAGAAACCATGAATTTGGAATCTTCTAGGAAAATCTAGGTGCATCAGAATTAAATCTGCATAAGGTTCCAGGAAAACAGTCAGTTCCACGAGATGATAATTAGGAAGTCCAGAGAGAGTAGGATGATTATTATCATTTTTATAATGGGTCCTAGCATGCAAGGATCACTTTTATAGTATGACTATTAAATGCTTTTTGATTCAAAATAAATAAGTAGAAGTTAGGAAGAAAAGTTGGCCTTCCTAGCCTTAGGTTCCAAGCTCCAACATACACATACACTTTGATGCCTCCCAAAAGAGCTCATTAATTCCAATATAACAAAAATCTAAGAAGGGTCATGGAGATAGCACAGTAGTCTAAGCACCTGGCTAGGCAAGCGCAAGGACCCAGATTCAATCACTGGTACCACAGCCTTGCTGGCTCCACCCTGGGGATGCCGAGACCACAAGATTGAGCTTGGTTGTACACACCTGTAATACCAGGGCTGTGGAGGCTGAAACAGAAAAATTATTATGAGTCTGAGCTGGATAGTGAAACCCTTTATCAAGTACATAAAATCAAAACACAATGAAACAATATCTAAGAGGTTACATTATAATCATTGTCTTTGGGGACACAGAGAAAGCTGGGCCTGTACCCTACTACAACTCCCTAAACTAGATCACTTCCTGTTATATAATATGTTGGCGGCAGGAACTGAATGCTCATCATTATAACATGGGCTTTATTAATTTGGAGAATGCAGCCTTCCATGCCAAGCTGACGAAAAACAAATTCAACAGGCAACTTAATTGGTAAGACATCCTTGGGTTGCGCACTAAGTTTAAAATTTGATAAAACACTCACTCAACCAAGAAATGATTCTATAATAGCAGAATCGAGGACACACCCAAAGAATGAAACTTAAAGCCAGTGAGTGAAGACTACATCAATAGACTGTCAACGTACTACAGAAGAATAAGGTCACTGATAGAACACTCTTTATTACATTTATAAAAACACTGGAGTCTCCTCCAATGGGAAAGTGCCCTTTGAGCATCTAAAATTTAATTTTAGTCACTGACAATAAAACTTTAGACTGTTCATACCATTTGAAGTAGTGAGAAAAAAAGAATGGAGAAGTTATAAATATATAGATGATTAGGATTTCAGTGTTCTTGGTTTTTATGGCATAATTTATACAACAAATCCTTCACAAGGGCAAGTGTCTGGTGTGTGTGTCTTTGTGTGTGTGTGTGTGTGCATAAAGTAGTAACTGAATTTCAGAACAACTGCACTCTGTACTGGACAGCAACGGAAACCAATGCCACTAATTGCATAAAATCACTCAATATCCACCCAAAGCTGTCTGTAAATTCACAATACTTTTGATAGTTTTGATTAACTGCATAAAAGATCTACAACATAGACAGACAAATTCAGTTGTTGTCTCAATACTTACAACACCACTTGTTTGCTTTTGATGTCACCAACTGGAGTCATCCTTCCTCTCCTCAGTGAACAAAATTTATAATAAATGTGATTAAGATACACTGAAAATAAAATTGCATTAGGGCTAATTGAGTCATTCATTGATTCATTCATTTTGCATTATTGCCTGTGCCAGACTCTTTGGAGGAAGTCTTGTGTTCTAAGGCTTGGGAAACCACAGTCTTTCCAAAGGGTGAGAGCACATCGCAGGGTAACTGACTGGCACTGGGCAAAGTGATAAGATCTAGTTCTGCTTCTTTCTGTGCAGTTGCCTTATCTTAGACCTTGATCAATCTTTTTAAACTTTATGAAACTGATGTTTTTTGAGGAGAAAATTAAGTCACTGATGCCCATGACATCACATGCAAATGTAATCTATACTGATAGCAAAAAGTTTGTAGGCATCATTTTAAGCTTACATACTTTTAAAACTAGAAACCATAGTTTGTAGCTTTGACTATAGATCCACTGATAGAACAGTATTAACATAACGTGTCATCCACAAAGCAAATCATTTTGAGAAGACAGTCTGTTGAAATGCTCTTTGTTTACCACAGGAGCAAGCAATGAGGGTTTAGAGTGAGCTCATAGGGAAAAACATCAAGGAGATACTGGGTTTACCTCCATACTGCAGTGCCTCTGTGGGGTGACCTCCCCTTTCTGCTCAGTAGTTCCCTGTTACCACAGTTCCTCTCTTCCTTGCCTCACTTGTGGGTTCCTCAGTTTCCTGAGTCCTTCAAGCTCATTTCTGTGTCCTCTGAAAGCACTGCTGCTACACTTGTCAACATCCTCCTTCCCACATAAATTTATTTAAATCCTGTTCTCCGGAGATCAAATGTTTTGCTTTCCATACTGAATAAAGTTGTCTAATTTGACATTTCAGTCTACACTGACATACTAATGTAAGAAAGCTAAGAGGTTACCTTCCGCAAAACTTAGTTTAACTTCTACATTTCAAAGAAAACTTTACAAAGAAATTTTATTTCTGGGGTTTATATTATAGGCAAGTAATAATCAAGTAAAATCTCCATCTATAAATCAATGGAATAAATAGATATTTAATTCATAATTAGTTCAATATTGTGTTTAAATTTGTCAGTAAAAGAAATTTGACTAGAAATTCTAGTCTCTAGATGCAAATAAGTAAGACTCTTTACAAAAGCTTTTCAAATAGGGAAGAGCCTACAGGGTGTTCAGGATCTCACTACTAGATCGGACTCATAGTGGTCCACCTGTATACAGCCTCCCAAGAGCTGGGATTGCAGGTGTATGTCACCACTCCCAGTCTCAATTGCCGTCTCAGTGCACCCCGGGGGCAGGGCTGGCACCGCAGGCCCAGGGATAGAATCCCTGGCCTCTGCATCTGCTTGCAGGTACTTTAATCTGCCGAACTATTTGGCCGGCTCTTTCAAATATCTAACAGAATGATTTTAGTTTTAATTTTAAAACAATTAACATGCCACATATTTTTCCTATTTGAATTAATTTGATATAAAAGAATGTTCCGGAAACTGTGTATTAGCAGTAAAAATTTAACTGTGTATTAGCAGTAAATTATTTGTAATCCCATTCGCTTTATATACATCCACCTAGAACCTAAGCTTCGACTTCTTTAAATTCTAAACAAGTAATTGTAGGCTGCTCATCCATTATCTCCATTATCTCCAAGCGCTCTCTCCCTGTACAAGACCCACCATGGTAATAGTTCTTTCATCAAGGCCTAATGGTTTGTTTCAAATAATCAAAGTAGTGTTTATATCACTGTCCTCAGGTGCGACCATTTTGTTTCCCTGAGAGCAATATGGTACATGCTAATGTCAGAAGTGATAAATCAAAGTAACTACATTTGTTTTTCTACCTTAACCAGTCTATTCAACACCACTAACAGAAATACATGTTGGCATTTGCACTTATGTACTTTCTATTGAGACCATTCAGTAATAAAGATTACTAAGAAAAATGCATATGTAAAACAGATGGCTGTGTGCAAGCCTTAGCCATCTGAGAAATTCCAGTGTTCTATGTAGATATGCTGTGAATTAATTTGTGCTCTTTACCTAGACAGATTATAGAAACAGAGGAGTATCTGTGTTGGGAATGATTGATCGTAGGCTTTCTACTTACAAAATCAAAATGGCTAGCTCTCTTACACTCACCAGATATTTTAAGTGGAGATTCTTGCCTACATTTCAATATTTTAAATACTATAAAAAGAAACCAAAACAAAGAGCCCATCAACAACCTTAATACAATTAGAACTAGCCTGAGAAGCTGAAACCAAATAGAAATTTTTGTTTGTTTGTTTGTAAACTTATGACAGCCAATGGGAGACACAGCAAAGTTAGCACAAACTGTTATATGAATCAGTGTGCTTGTCCTGGATAATTTCAGCTTAGATTTAAAATGACTTTGGATACTTGTATTCTTTCTGGCTGTGCTGGCTCTGACAATCACAAAAAATATGTCTTTTTCCTAGATCCAAAAAAGAAAGGAACTTGCCTGAATACTGATCATTTCCAGTTTCCAGTTCATGTGGTAGCACTCTTAGCAGCAGCATAGAAAGCGTGTGGCAGAGCCCCAGCGCGATCTGCCTCCTCTCCCACTTACACATACATAAATGAGGAAGAAGCAAAGAAAAACTGACAAGTGGAAAATAAAGGGAGATGAATTAAAGGCCCACTATGTTTAACCGACCAGTCTAATATCCTTCGAGAGTCAGAATTCCCTTTCACATTCATCTCTGCTCAAAAAAGTAACTGGGAGCAGAGTTACAGGAGCGGTGCCTCCTAATGGGAGGGAAGAGACAGCGCGAAAAACAGCCTGCGAGGTCCAACGCGTGCCTCATAAAGAATCAAACAGCTGCAAACTCCATCTTATTTACCTTTGGGTTTTAAAACTGTAACAAAAAATTTATCCTCAGCAATAACACCTCGCTCTGTTTCGCTCTACTCTAAGTGACAGCTCCTTCGCCATCAAAATTCAGTCAATAGCCCAAGACTGATAGGACTTATCTCTAGATGTCAGCATGGTTGCAGAGGAACAAACTGACAAAGAAAAGACGATAAGTTGGGGAATAAAATCCACTTAAATGGCAGGACGCCTGATGACGGTCCCCAAAATATATATAGATCGAGCATGCTGAAGAAGCTTTGGTAGAAGTGATAAAGTGACTGAATGAAGTCAAAACCTTCTTTTCATTCCACATGAAGAGCTGCGAGAGCAAATGAAGAGGAATGGATCTTTTTAAAGTGTCCTCAGCTCCAGAGTTTTGCTTTGCGTTTTGGCTACCACTTCCTCAGTACCCTGAATTTTCTGATTCCTAAGTATTCTAAAGATGGAATCTTTAGTCTTACTGATGTCAGAATAAAACATCTGTTATTTAGTAACTGCAGTTTCAGTTAAACCACAGTGATAGAAGTAAACACAAATACAAGCTCAGTATTGTTAAGAATATTAAGACACAAGAAACAACAATCGCCGGTAACTCAATTCATATTTAATGTTTTTACTTCTTATGTACACCAATATAAATGGCTTCTTTCATTAAATCATTCCTCCTGAAACCAATCCGAATACAGCATGTTATATATGTTTGCTCTGTATTAATATAAACCCACCCAAGAGTTCATTTTCTGATTCTATGAAAGTGCCCCCCACAAATGCACAGCTTAATAATCTATCACCAAATCATGATTAATTTTCCACCACCATGCTACATAGTGGGATTACTCCCAAATGTTCAGTTTAATTTAAGTACTTTCTGATTCATGAACCAGGGGATAACACACAGCTATAAAAGGTAATCCAATCCTAACATGGCCTTAACCCCTATAATCTGCACTTCAATAGCAGGGAAACTGTATAGTTTTGAAACTGTAATCAAGAATTTTTTTTGCAAACACACACTGGAGTTGTCCTTTGCTCCCATCTCTTATTAGATTACAATAAAACGACCATGCTCTCTTTATGGTGGGAACAGAGCGACCCTGGGGTGATTTATAATCTTGTGAAACCCTGTCCACACCGCTGACCAGACTTTTTTTGAGGTCACTATCTGTTTCTTCAACTGATGTCTTCCTGCTGTGACAACACTGTTGGAGAGCTGTCAGCACACAAGAATTTCTCAGGCTATGTATTGTCTCTGAATGCATTTCTTGTGTTATTTCTATTGAGAAGCATTTGTGCGCTTGGTGTTTAGACAGTAAAGGATCTTTCTAAGATTTTCTCATTAGTCTAAATCCTGACAAAGGGAAGACAACTAAATAGGAATAAATGAAGTGAATCTCCTATTGACAAAAGGAGAGAATATTTATTTCTTCTAAATGTATAACATTTCTATTGAATGCAAACAATAAGGCAACAATTCATTTTTAAAATGGGAACATTGTTCTCTCCAATAGCAAAATAATTTGACTCCAACATGTTAGATATTGTCAGAATTAAGCACTAGCTGAAAAGACTGGAGTTTACATAAACACAAAAAGTAAAGGTTACTATTTTTTACATGGGGAAAGCAAGGAAAATTTAAGTGTTACAGTAATAATTTTTATAACATGACTTGCAATCACTGCTTTTATTAAAAAACTGCTGTAGATGAGTAAAATATATTTCATTTTAATAAACAGCAAGTGATAAAAAATCAAGGTGTCTATAGAGTTTGAATTATTTCCTTAGCATAATTTTTTATCATTAGGTAGAAAAACTTCTATCTTTCAAATACTGAATATCTGAAGAAATTTGTCAAATGAACATTGATAGATTTAGCTGTTCATAATAAAATGCTTTCTTTTATTGGAAATATAAAAATATTTTTAAAAGGCAGGGTGTCCTGCCTGTTAAGATCAATTGACTCCCTTGTTCTTTTATCTTGTTTATTTTCATTTTAATTGTATTTCACTTAAATTCAAAGGGAAAACCAACATTAGAATGTTTTGCTTTGATACTTAAATACCTGATTGCAAAAAAAGAAGAATCAAATGTTTCTGTATTTTAGTTTGCCTTTTTTAAGAGAAAGAAATTTGTGGGAAAAGGAAATTAAGGACAGCAAATCTGAATCCCTGTGTTTTCATTTAAAAAAATAAAGTCCATACGGTTTTAGGAAGATATCATTAAACATGTTGTCCCTCTCCCTTCAGAATCTTTCTCGACTCAGACGTTGAGAAAGTTTTGAAACCTACAAGAAGATATTTTGTAGAAAGGAACAAATGATGTAAAAGAACATCAGAAGACCACATATGCTGTGGCACTTGGGCAAAAACCCAAGCTCATCTTAGCAGTGTCTGCATCCTCTGGATCCTATGACTTATAGGTTTTGTGCTCTGCTGGACATGAGTCACTTTTACTAAGACACAGATCTGGGTTACTTAGAGAGGCCAGTGACACTCTCACACTTTTATACCGTCTCCCTATGTTTAGAAAATAAAGTACCCAAATTGATCTTCTATATATGAAAAAGAATTATATACTGAATTGTATTTGAAATTGTCTATTAACCCAATTTTTATATCCTATCAGTTGAAGTACAAGTGAAACAGTGAAAAATAACATTGTTGATGAACTAAAATGGGGATTTACATACATTTATCATCATGACTTTTTTAACAGTATCTAAATTTCAGGTGGGAGTGATACTGAATGAATTTAACTCTACCTGAACTTATATGAACCCCATGCCCATACCAGCTAGGAGATTTAGCACGAGTTTCAGGGCCTTATAATCGTTTGAGTTTTTTTATCCAACTGAACTTTTCTACTTTAGAAACCAGTAGAAGCCCCCATCTGAAGACTCTTGGTAACGTCACACAATATGGGCTGGGAATGGCTTTGTGAAGCTAAAATAAAATATTTTAGCAGCAATTGTATCTGATGCAACAAGTTATAATCCATAGTCTTGACAAAAAGCTCCCACAGTAAAAATTGTGCTAATTTCTCCAATTAACGCATGCTATTTAAAAATTAGGGAAGATTCTAGATGTGTTAGAACCAATTGCTTTTCATTTTTTTGTTCATCATTACAAGCTATTTTGAAAGTATGAGAAAAACGGTTAATTTTTCCAAAATATGGACACACCAGTATTCCTTTGTTTCCAAGAAGTAACCTACCATTTACCTTCTCCAAGGATTCTTAATAAAATGGACAGAAAAAAAATCAATTAAAATAGTGAAATCCCCCTCAGGACAAAGTTGCTTCAGCAGTCAGTGTGCTTCTCAATAATCTCTTTATCTTGTGCTGCAGTAATACACATTGGTGCCATGTTTTTAAGTACTATATTTTTCATAATGAGGCTGTTTAAAACTGAGCACTGGAAAGAGAACGGGTGCTGACGCAGCAAGAGTGATGATATAAAGATGCGATTATGAGCAAAGCACACGCCAGAAATAGGAGACGTGATTAGAGGCAAAATGGATGATGTGAACACTGTCTTTTAACAAGCCAGGGAAGGAAAAAGGCCTCAAAGACCCCAAATATCTACCTAATCTCCACTATATGGAGCTATTGCGCCCCAGAGCACCGCTGAAATACTATTCTGGGGCATCATTCCTGGAATCACTGTCTATATAAAAGAAAGTGGTCCCAAGAATGAAGTCAGAACTTGAAGAATTCAGCGGATAATTTCGCACACACTTTAATGCTTCTTTCTCCTCGCTCTTCCCCTCTAGCCTACATCTGACCTCTTCTTACACTTCAGAGAAAGTGGCTCCACCTGAGTATTTCAACGCTACAGGACTTTGTGGAAGCACGATTAAAGTTGATTTAATTTTTCCCATTTCAAAATGTATCAGTCTCATGTGGTATGGAAGATAATACTCATTGGAGAGCAATAAAATACTGCATACGTGTTTGTGTTGAGACTCATAGAACCAGCATAATGTGGAAAGGCTAAAAAGAAAACACCAGAGATATTTGTTATTATTCTGAAAATCCCAAATACTGTTCTTTACCTCTGCTTTTTCTGCTCCTTTCTTCTCCTACCTGACTTTGTCTCAGTGGCTGTCCATACATGGTGTGAGGAATTTAGAGTTGAGAATCGGCCCCAGAATTTGCTGCACAGACAGAGAACAAGGAGACAACAGGCTTGCCAACATTTTTCCAATTTCTTCCCAACTCCCTTCTAGAATTCATTGCTCTTCCAACATGTTGAATAGTGAAAACTGCGGCCCAGAACTTGGGATATGTTGGACTGTGTGTTCACAACAAAAACAAATGGGACCAAAGGCAGCTATTTCCAACAATAACTACCAATCTATTTGAAAAAAAACCGGCCAGCACTCTTCATGAATAAGATACCTAGAGCTTGCCAAAGCAAATAAAGGCTTGTTTACTGAGATGCAAAGAAATACAAGGAGCAGAGCAAAAGGACTTGAAGAAGTAAACTACAAAAAGCTATTGTATTGAAAAGTCTGAGTTAAAAGTAAGCTTTTAATCAATCTTCTAACCACTGCCATTCATGAGAAACACTGTAATGCTTATTAAAATGAAAACAAAAACAAGGATAAAAACGCTGTTCTTTTGGCCTGCCTCCAAGTCAAGTAATTTTGTTTTGTCTCCTCAAATTATCCCTGAGGTAACAATTATCTCATAATTTAAAAAAAAATCCTGCTCATATTTAAGATATTGGCTAGTTCCATTATTTACTGGTGAAGAAAATTGTCCTCCAGGTCGATGACTATGAACCCAGCCTGCCCCTGACAGTTCTAGTTCACACCTATTGTCTCTACATAATTGTTAATATTTCATCGTTTTATTCACAAGCACATCCTACTTTGGCCAATAAAGTTTATGGTCATCTTACCTGCACTGAGCTGGAGGGATAGAAGAGGTAATGAGAGACAAACTTCCAAATACAAAGAGCTTTATATTAAAACATAAAAGACAAAATGGGCTGCTATCCTATTAGAAATATCCTACTAGATATTACCTAGACCCGGAAAGCTTCTATTGTATTTAGAACACTCTTGTCTCTTAATGTAGAACTAAGTCCATGGTAATCATTGCAGTGTGTTTTCCAGTTTATGAAATTAAAACATTTTATGAAATTCTAATTGAGGACAAAATTCTTGAATATAGAATTTATCATTCTTACTCAAATTGGGAAAGTTGGTAATAGTCTTACTTTTTTGTTTGTTTGTTTTTGGTTTTGTATTTTTAGGGAAAGATCTGCAGGGTGTTCAGAGTCTCACTACTAGATCAGACTCATGATCATCCGCCTGTTTACAGCCTCCCAAGATCTGAGATTACGGAAGCATGCCACCATGCCCAGTCTCTATTGCCATCTCAGCATGCCCTGGGGGTAGGGCTGACATGGCAGGCTTAGGGATGGAATCCCAGTACCTAAGCTTGCTTGCTGAAGGTGCTTTAATCCCCTGAGATATTTGGCCTGCCCTCTTTGCTTTGATTAAATACTGACTAACAATAAACATAGCCAAAGTATTCCAAATCACATATTTTTTTTCCTTGATCAAGCAGAAAATGTATCATCCTAGAATATTCTGGGTACTTATAATATTTCTCAAGAAAGAAAATTTCAGTTGATGATCTTTAAAAACCTGTAAGTTTGTAAAAGCAATGTTAAGGCTGGTGAGATAACTGAGAAGTCTGAAACACCTTCTTAGGCAAGCTTAGGCAAATGCACAGGGACCGTGGTTCAATCCTCAGCACTGCATGCCACACCAGCCCTGCTCCCAGGATGGGCTGAGCCAGCCACAGAATAAAGCAAGGTTAAATATTTAAATAAAAACATAAAACCTAATATTTATTGAATATTTGTTATGCCAGTCACAGTGTTAAATATTTTGTACAGCTTTATTTAATACGCCGTAAGTATTATTATTTACTTTTACAGATGAATAAACTGATAGTTGTAAATTTTTATTTATTTTTTCTTGTAGATTTCTAACCCTTCCCTAAAACCTGAGAGCTAGCAAGTTGTGGAGAAAAGACAGTAAAACCCAGCTTTTGTCTGTAACTAGGGTTGCCCAGGTTCATGAGAAATGCAGAAAAATTTTCATCTTTTCCAACTTATATAAAATGAAACACTTTATTGAATTACCTCTCCTCCACATTTCCTATTTCCCTTCTCTACTAACCTGGAAATCAAAGCCAGAGAAAATTCAAAAAGAAATAAGCTTGGTTAAAATGCCTTTGAACTCTTCCCGTCTCCTTCGAATATTGACTCTGATGTCATTTTTTTTCTAATGAGTTAAGCCTCCTTCTGATCATTATAGTTGAAGTTTCACTATTTCACTGTTCACACTCAAAATTCCTTTAACTTTTATCCTATTTTAATGGTAATTATCACTTTAATACTATTAAGTTTGCTTATTCGTTATCTTATTTATTTATGTATTTATATTTTTTAAATGTATTTGGTACAGGGTCTCACTATGAGCTCAGACTCGCAGTGACCCTCCTGTTTTCAGTCTTCCTAGCTCAAGGATTATAGGTAAGTCCCACCACACCTGGTCTCAGTGGCCAGCTCAGTGTGCCCATAGATCACGACACCACAGCATGTAGCGCTGGGGTTCCAACTCTAGGCCCTGTGCTTGCCTAAGCAGGTGCTTGGTCTGCTGAGCCATCTTGCTGGCCTAATTATCCTATTTATTGTCTGTCTCTTCATCTCCAACTATAATGGCTAGAATATAAGACCTACAAAGGTAGGGTTTTTTTTTCTAGATAGACTCTCACTTGTAGTTCAGACTGGCCTTGACCTCACTATGTAGTTCAGGCTGTCTTCGGACTCAGGACAATCATCCTGCCTCAGCTTCCAAGTGGTGCAGTTATAGGCATGTGCCTCAATGACTGGTTAGGATATCAATTTATGTCCATTATTTTCATCAATATATATAAAACACATTTGGAAGTGGCTGTCACATACTCGTGCATGAGAAATGCATATCATTAAAAAGATAAAAATAGCTTTCACTCCTATATACATACACACATGCACACATGCATACATACTTTTTCTGTCTCACACACTCAGTTTTTCAAATTCTGCTAATTTTAGTAGACAAAAAGAATCAGTGACAATGTGGGAGGCTCCAGACTGAATCCCCAGGGAGAAAAAAAATGTTGAAATGAAAAAAAATTAAGGGCCAAATATTAATGCATTATTCTCTAGTGCAAGATTCAAAATAATATTTGTGAAATATACTCTCACTTGGATTCATTTTAATGCTCCATTCAGTCATACTTTGGTATGCATATGAAATATGTTAGGGAGATGGCTCAGTGGAATAAGCACTTCCCTTGCAAGTGCAAGGGCCTGAGTTCAATCCCTG
>NDGN011555260.1:4200-28615 GCA_002564285.1 Tympanoctomys barrerae | reverse complement strand
GAAAGAAAGAAAGAAAGAAAGAAAGAAAGAAAGAAAGAAAGAAAGAAAGAAAGAAAGGGCAAGCTGTAGAGACAAGAGATGCCAGAGAACAATCCTCAAAACCCTGTAACTCCAAGGAAACCAGCTGCCTCCAGACTCATCCTTATTTCCCAGGGTCCCGTCTGTCTACACCAGAACTCTCTCACCTCAGCTTATGCTCAGCTGCTGCACAGCTCATGCCCTGGCAAAGCCCATGTGACTTTGTGTCTGCTCACATCCTGCCCATGAGCACCTCCTCTGTCCTTTGGTTTCAGTAGCCCTGGCTCCTTTCTCACCTGACTGCTGGGAGCAGTCCTGCTTTCTTTAGGAAATGAAGCCTGAGAAGGAGCCTGCTGCCCTCTCTACCCACTCTGCCCCACCTCTATCTCACTTCCAGTGTCAGCCAATAATATCTCTTTTCTCCTTTTAAATACTTCTCTGTTAGTGCCCTCATGACTCAGGGCTTTAATTTATTCACCAAACAATGTCATTCCACTACTGTTTTCTATAACTTATGCTATGCATAGGCAATTGGCCTCTGCTGTCCAATTCTGCAAAATACGTAGGAAATGCAGAGTTCATTCCTATTCCCCATGGCCTTTGTCCTGCAGAGACAGGGCAGTGTGCATGGCTACTTTTATAGGGCGGGTACATGATCATAAACCTCACCTCACTTGGAGCATTTGGAGCACAGACCCACCCCTGCCCCACCCAGGGAGCTGTATCTTCACTTTCCCCCAGGCTGAGAAATGGATGCAATGTGAGTTCAGGAGACGATTTCTCAGAGAAAAAGTGCTCTCCATTGAGACTGAGAAAGGAGAGAAAGAGAATAAGACTTGAGGATCACATGAGCACAAGCACTAGCCCTTCTCGGGATGATCACCAGCATCAGAATTTTCAAACTATCTACTTCTTATTATTTATAGTGCTGGGTGCAAAACACAGGAAGTCTGAATCTTGATCACAAATGCCACTAACTGCAAGCACACAGATGAATTTCCCAGAATGGTTTGCCTTTCACAAGTCCTACAATGAGGGCACTATTCCTTACACCAGCCTACGAGGGCTGACCTCAACTTAATTTAAAACCTTGAGCTTTGAATATAAGTGCAAACAATTAATTAACTTGCTAATCATTTTCCCTGCTATGGGGACTTTCCCATAGTTATTAACAATAATCATGTGAGTAAACTGAAGAAAATTGTGATACAGAAATAATTTCCTGAGAAATTGAAATAATGAGCAACATTTATTGAGTACTTGTTAGCAGCTAATTACTATATGCTTTAAAGATATTACTCCATTGAATCTTCTCAACATTTTATGGTCCTTGTTATTATGATGATTTGTTCTCATTTAACAAATGAAGAATCAATGCTTTAGATGTTAGGTGGCTAGCTGAAGGTCAAGAAGGTGCTAATGTTCAAGTAGGGCCTGGGTCCATCTTGCCTAGTTGTACGATCCTCACCCTGAGCATTCCACTACAGTGTGCGTTTGCACATGCACATGCCTCTGTGTGTGTGTGTACGCACGCGTGCACCTACTCATGTCCACTCATCAGAAATTGTCTTGAGGGCTAGGGAGATAGCTTAGTAGAACAGGCAGCTGCCTGGCAAGTACAAGGTCCAGAGTTCAATCCCCAGTACTGCAAATAAAGATAAATAACCATACCAAAATTTTGGAGCCAGGGAGATAGCCCAGCAGTCTAAAGCACCTGCTTAGACAAGCTTAGGCAAGCACAGGGTCCATGGTTCTATCCCCAGCACCTCAGGGTGGGCTGAGCCAGCCACACAAAAAAAGAAATTTTCTTGATTTCCATTGGGGTGGGGGGACTGTTTTCTGTCAGGCAGTTAAAAACCTTCCATGAGTGAGGAAAGTTCATTGTCGTTGACAAATGGGCCAGTGCCATAACTTAGGCAGCTCTACTAGGCTACTCACAATTTGGCCTCCTCTGTGCACTCCTTTGAGCAAGAATGGGACAAGTCCACTTATTCAAGGTCCCAGGAAGTGGAAACAGAATAGCCACAGCCATGCAAGGACTGTTCCAGAAGAAAGAACCCACTCCAGCCCCCAGCCCTGCAGAATCCCAAGGCCCTGGACAATTCCTCAGTTCTGGGCAACCAGAATCATAAGTCACAACCCTGCTATGCTCTGGATTGGGCCTGAGTATGGGAAAAATATGCCCACCCACCTGCTTCCATTTAGTTTTGCATAACAGCAGGTGCATAGCAAGTGGACAGCAGGCCACCTGCTTCACCACATATGCTCAGCTCTTTGCATATGCCATTGTAGTGTATTTCTAACTGGTGGTCAACTTATTACACCCAGATGAATTAAACTAACATAGTGCTGGGTGCAGGAGGCCCACCGGAGTGTTGCTGCCAGCAGCACACAGGCAGAACAGGAGAAGCTTCCAGAACACTGTGAGGGATGCTACTTAGAGAAGCTGTTGGAGTTGTTGGAAGCTGCTAGTTCTCTTGAGCTGATCTGTGGAGGACCTTGTCATGCTGGCTTTCCGGATGAACTTTGGAGGAGCTTTGGTCCTCATCCTCAGCATCGCTTCCTGGATCCGGGGAGGAAGATGGTGCACTGCTCAGCCTCATGCAGAAGCTTATTATATCGGGTTTCCTGATAAGAACTCAGCTTTCCTCATTGCTGGAGGAGCTTGGGACCTCATTGTTGCTGAGGATGACTGATAGATCCTTCATCCCACTGGCATAGACTTTCTAGTTTCCCCCACTGAGCTTTGGGCCTTTCCAGCCCAAATCATTGAAGTGGGCCTGCATGAGACTTTGTTGTGAGCTCTAGGCCTCCAGTTGGACTTGTCAGAGGCATTGATATTGGCTCTAGGTTTTCATCTGGACTCATGCAGGATATTAGGATCCAGGCCCTCAGCTGGATTCTTTAGTGTTTAGTGTGTGGATGGATTTCTTGCACTACTTGTATATGATTCCTTGGTGATTCACTATAAAATACTATTATAAAATGTGTCCTGTATTACATTGTTCTCCTTCAAAACCCCCACACCATGACAGCCACATTGGTGGCACTTTACTTAAGGACACAGGGTAGCCACCAGCAGCAGTGATTAGGCTAGAAGGCAAGGTAGGAGGAGGACAGTGCCTGAAGCCCTCTTTTTTTGTTGTTGTTGTCTTTTTGAGACAGGCTCTCACTATGCAGCTCAGGCTGGCCTTGAGCTCACTTTATAGCCCAGGCTTATCTCAAACTTGCAGTGATCCTTCTGCCTCACCTCCCCCAAGTGCTGGGGATTACAGGCATGTGCCACCATGCCTGGCTTGGAGCCCTCTCTCAAGCAGGATGTTCACTGCTCAGTGAGCCCAAAAGAGAGGGCGGTCCAGGGCTCTGACCATGGTGCTGAATCCAGGTGGAGTAGGGGGATGGATCAGAAGCCTGGTGGCCAGCAAACAAAAACAGAGATGGCAAGAAAGCAGCTCCCCTGCCAAAAAGAAACATTTTTCAATATTCCTTTGAGAATGTTGGGCTCTTGATCATGCTTAGAGAGATGAGCTGGCTTTGCATCAATACCACAAGAAGAAGATGAGTTTGGAGCAGACATTGATGGGTATAAATCCATATCTGTGCTAGCTGTACGACCTTGGACAAGTAACCTTTCTGAGTCCCAGAGTCTTCATTTGTCAAAAAGGAATTCCAGTTATTCAAACAGTATTATGGTGGGAGGAGTGCCGAGTACAGAGCTCAGGGTGATGAATATTTCTCTTTCTTTTCTTGGCTTTGTTCCCTGCTTACTTTTATGTGTGTGTGAGTGCACACACACACACACACACACACACACACACACAGTGTTCATTAATTTTCTTCCTCCTCTTCTATACCACTGTAAACCACTGCAAACATTCCCTCAAGGACAAATTTGAGACCCATGTCTTTCTTGAACCTTCCCCCCTGTGTCCCCAGTATACAAGGATCTCTCTGCCTGGTACAATCAGCACCCTCCAGCAGACGACAGCATGTTGGCATCACTAGCCTAAGAAAGCTGATTTGACCTTCCCTACTAGACTGAACATCCCAGCCCCACCTTGGCCAATACCTGCCTTAGTACCTCCATTCTTTCCCCATCCTGAGTCACGGGGCTACCACAGGGCGACATATCCACAGCAACTACCACTGCACTTGCCAAGGCCCAACACTGCAGCAGCTGTGCAATCACCTTATATAGATTCTGAACCATACAATCATGTCTTGTTTTCAAACTGCTTTCCGCTTAGTTTCTGGTGATGATCCAACTACCATAATATCTCTAGTAAAACCAAGATTGTTATGTGCTTTCTGTCACAGAGAAGGACACCGAGTAAAGTGACAAATGATGCATGATTAAATCTTGAAGCAGCATCAAAACTCTGAAGTCTAGAAACCAAATGAGTGTCCCTGAAGGTGGTGGCAATCTCTTAAGAAACAGCCCAGTGTAGCAGAAAACATGTGCAACTTGCAGTTTGAGACCTGGTTCTTCTTTCACACCCTATGCCTCCTGGCTCCGTGACCTGGGGAAATTTACTCCCTCCAACTGTTCACCAACAAAATAGGGATGATAGGGCTGAGGAGATAATTTGGTGGTCTAAGCGCCCGCCTGACAAGCCCAAGGACCCAGGTTCGATCCCCAGTGCCACATGCCATGCTGGCCCTGCGCCGAGCTGGCCACCCAAGCTGGGTGTGATAATAATGCACACCTATAATTTGGGCACTGGAGAGGCTGAGACAGGAGGATCATTATGAGTCTGAGCTGCATAGCAAGACCATGTACTAAATAAATAAATAAATAATTTTTAAGTTAAAGAAAAATAGGGGTGATAGTAATTACTTCTTTACCTTTATGCTGCGTATGAGTTGTGAGAGGAAGTATTCCAGAAGACCCTTAAATAAGAACACAACAGGGCCACCCATCATCCCCACTGTGTTTCCATGCAAGGCTCCAAACACGTGTATTTGTTCACTGCACAGTTTCTTAGGTGTATCATGTATCCCAGGCACATCAATTAGAGTGTAGGTCCAGAAAAATGAAAGTAAGAAAATCCATCAGATTGCGGTACAGGGTATGAGCTAGAGCTTTAGGAAGGAATGGCACCTGCTGGGTGCCAGGACTGCAAGCACACTGATGCTTACAGGTTCCTAAGTAAGCCTGCAAGGAAGATGACTTTATTTCAGCCCCGAGACAGAAATGACTGCACCAAGCCTTCGCAGCTGCTCAACAGATTGGCTAAGGATAGAGTTCAGTTCTTATCAACGCCAATACACATGCTCTTAAATGCACTATTATTCCACTTCCTACTGCTTTATCAAAATAAAGGAGATGGGACAGCACCATAGCATCCTAGCATGGGCCCCTGCTCATGGGTGAGTTGTTAATGAAATAATCACTCAATTAGTGCTGTTCCTGATCTCCAAAATATCCATACAGGGCTTCCCAGGCTACTGGTCATGGCAAGCTAGGTTTTCCCCAAATTGCTAAGGTACAAGCAAAGGTCAGGACCAATGAGGGAGAGAAACAGCAGAGTGGTAAAGATAATGGGAGAAGAAGGGAAATGTAAGAAAATAGAGAGCTGCTGGGACTCAGGACACAAAATGCAATTATTAATATTCTAAATGGAGTTCTGACTGCTTAAGCTTTATTTAAGAACATGCCTGACTGTATAATTACAAGGGCTTAATTTGTTTTCCTTTCCACACAACAAACAAGGAGCACATGGCTGCTCTTAGCAAACACCACCCTTCCTGGTGTCCACATAGGCTCCTGAGGCTACAGAAGGACATTGGGTATGTGGAGGGGCAGCCCCACTGCCACTGGCCTGGCACTGCTGGGCTATCTGGATGCAAGAAAGAATAAGAAGATGGTAGTGCACATTCCCTCAGAGGAAGACCCTGCGGTAGGTGGTGGTAAGGCCACCCCCTTTGGCTTCCCATGCCATGGACAGATACTGCTGGGCCATCTGGTCTGTGATGTGCCGGTACAGTGTGCCAACAAGTTCAGTGGGCATGGAGGAGGCTGTACCCTCTCTGAAAGTCAGAAGCCTCCTTCCCATGGCCCGATAACTTTGGCTAACCCCCTGGATGCCTCTGACCCTTGGACGTACCCAGCTGACCTTGGGCCAGATCCTGAAGAAAGAGTGGGCATTGACTAAGGCATCGCGGGGCTGGGCAGAGGAAATGGCACAGGCAAAGGCCCTGATGGGGAGGTGGCTTGGCACATGGCAGTTTGGGGACACGGTCTGGTCAAAACCGAAAGCACCATAGAAGGAGTAGGGGATACCCTGGGATCGCTCCCAAGGGTGATCCCACACACACTCTGTGCCATCGCAGCCAGGACTCTGTGTGGGCCACACACTCACCCAGCAGACTGAAACAGGAAGTGAGGCTCATGCCCTAAAATCATCAGAGGGTAAAATCATCATGAGGCTAAAAGGGTCAAACAGACCCCTTGCAGGTTCTAAGGGAAACATGTAGATGAGACATGTTGGGGCCCAAGGCATGATAGCCTTGAGGCATGATAGCCTTGCCAATTACCACAGCATTCAGGTCAGAGAACTGGCCATGAGTCACGAGAGGAAGTATGCCAGGGGACCCTTAGACGAGAACATAACAGGGCCACCCATCATCCCCAGTCTGTTTCCATGCAAGGCTCCAAACAGGTGTATTTGTTCACTGCATGGTTGCTTAGGTGTCTCATGTATCCCAGGCACATCAAGCCCAAGTGCAGAAACATCTACATGGTTTCTGGAGGAGGCAGAGAGGCACCAGGCAGATGCATCTGGCAGCAAATGATGAGTTGGGGGGCAGAGGCTACAGTCCCTAATCCCCTTCTGCTCCAATCTGAGCAGCCCCAGCGTGGAGGGGGCATCAGGCCAAGGGCCTTCCTGGAGGCAGGGCATTTGGAAGGCAAGGCTGTGGCCCTTCTGTATTACTGATATGGACTCAGAAGACAGAATGCAGAAAGTCACACTGTGGACCTGACACCAGGATGAGTGTGTCCTGCCAGCCCGAGGCCTTGTAAACATGAGGGACCTCTGGGCACAACATGTACAGTGCCTCTACCTCAAATGGTCCCCATCATTCCCCCAACAAGTGTCTTTCAGCTGCTTGCACCCTCCAACACTGTCAGATTTAAGAGTGTCTGTTTTTCCCCAGAAAGCTATCACAGCTGTAACCTTCCCCTTCTCCAAAGACGCATCATCAGCCTGTGGGAAACGCTCCTGGGCAGCCAAGTGTTCATCACATTGTACAGCAACTATCTATCCATCCTGTTCTCCTGTGCCAAACACTCCCACTCAAAACCAAACAACTAAGCATAAGTCACCTTTGCATCTTTGCCTGGGGCAAAGCAGGACCTCAACAGAAG
Organism: Tympanoctomys barrerae; assembly: GCA_002564285.1. Taxonomy (NCBI): domain Eukaryota; kingdom Metazoa; phylum Chordata; class Mammalia; order Rodentia; family Octodontidae; genus Tympanoctomys; species Tympanoctomys barrerae. Next base: position 21,228 of record NDGN011555260.1, on the reverse strand, counting down.
TCCCTGGAGGGAATGAATGTGTTCTGTCTTAGAAAAACCACCCATGACCCCAAGAGCTATTGTAACCGACTTTGTAGGACTGTAAAGCTCAAAAACATCAATATTTAAATGTCAGGCTTAAGAGACAAGGAAACTTTTCCCTAAGGGAAGAGGCTGACATCATTTGCATCAGCAATATTCTTTACAAAATCTTTATAACTTGATCTTCAAACTGAGACACAGTGCATTTTTTGTCTCTATTTTTTGCCAAACCCAAGAGAATAAGGTGTCTAGGCCAGCCAGGTTTTCCAGAGTGTGGGTTGCATGAAATCCTCCCCAGAAGGCCACACCAGCCTCTCCCCTTCAGCACTAGCTCTCAGGAGATAGGGGAAAGACTACAACACAATACTACCTGCACCTGTGCTGTGACCTGCAATGTACTGCCAAGCTCTGGTCAAAGTCCTTTACCAACATTATTCACTCAATTGTCACAACAACCCTGTAGAGCAAAGTGCTAGTAAGAGGAATGGACCCATTTTAGTGGTGAAGATACAGTATAAGGAGAAGGCCACCTGTCACTCTCTGAAGAAATAGGTCTTCCCTGTGCATGTGTCCCTACAGCAAGTGGACCACACTCAGGGTGTGAGGGACAGCAAAAGGACCAGACAGCCATACTCTCAGCATAGGCTCTAGGGTCAGTTTCCCAACAGGCCCATCATGGAGTCCCTGAGAAAGTAGGGAGTTAAACCCTTCACTCCAACCCAGACAACAGTAGGTGTCAGCAAAGGGCCCAGGGCAGGACAGACACAACCACTTCCAACCACAAAGAGAGGCAGGTGGCCCTCACAGGTGCCCTACCATGGGACCCTCTAGAGAATTCAACCTGTATCCTGTACAAACCAACGAATAGGGTGGGCAGTTTCAAAATCATGGAAAAGGCCAAGGATTGATGTCATGAAGAGAGACAGACACGCATGAACTCTGAGGGGAAATAAGTGTGAGAGAAGAGAAGCAGGTCTTGGGGCTGCGGTGGGCAGCAGAAGATGCTGAAGGAGCCCAGGAGGCACACACCCACCTCCAGTCTGCATCTGCTGTCTCCTGTACCTGTCTCCTGCTCACTTCTTCCCCTTCCTTTTCTCTGCCTCAATTCTCTCATGATGGAATCCAATCCCCCTAGATGACACCACTACACAGCTACCCGCCTGGAGCATGTAGGGTGTGCATGCCTAGAGTTGCCCTGGGAGACCCTTGGGAGTGTTGAAGGGCTCCAGTCTGCCAGTAGAGAGCCCCCTGCACCTGGCCCCCAAAGCTTCCACTCTCTCCACACACAGTGAGAATCTGAGAGAAGAGGCAGACCTGGTGTTTAAACTTGGACTTCCAAGTGCCTTTCATAAGAACCAAACTTCTGAGATGGCTTCCAGGGTGCCAGACTCGCTGTTCACTGAGTACCTACAGTGTGCGATGACCAAAGTAGAGATTTACAACCCTGTTCCTGTGAAGGGAGTAATTAGTACTGAAAATTGAACCCAGGACCTATGCATCAAGCTATATCCTTAGCCTTTTTCAAATTTTTAAATTTTATTTTTTGAGATAGGGTTGCACCAAGTTGCGAAATTACCCTAAATTACACGTTTGGGCTCAAACTTGTCATCTTCTTGCCTCAGCTTCCCATAGTGCTGGGATTAAAAGCATTCAGCATCACTTCCAGTTTATAATCCCAATCTTTAGAAAAAAGCCCCATGAGATGGGAGCTATCTCATAGTGTTCAAGGAAAGATCCAGGGATTTTATTCTTTAGTCAAGAATATAAAATGAAAGAGATCGCATAGCTAAATTAAGGTCCATGGCCTTCTTCCAAAATGCATGTCATTTTCACTCTTCCATTCACTCTCTCCCTTTCTCATTCATTCTTCAAACACACTCTTAACACTGAAGAAACGTGGCTTAAGAAAATCCAGTCTTTGCCCTGAAGATGCTTTACATTACTAGGAGAGATGGGCCTTTGTATAGGTGTTTCAGGCCAGCACAAAGCAGAGCTCCTCCAATCGGTCTCCAAGTGCACAGAGACCCTGGGCTGCAACTGAGGCCATGGTGAGCTCAGCCACAGCAGGGCTGGTTTATCCTCTGGGACACTCGATAACCTTCAGACCCAGACATCTCAATGGCCAGATCACCTAGAAGGCCACTCAGACAGGACAGGAGCTCCTTCGGCCCCAAAGACAAAAGGCTTAACCCAGAAAGGAATAAAACTTTTTAGCCAATCCATCACACAGAAACAAGGGAGGAGACACGTGGCCGCTAGCTTGCCACAGAATGAAGAGGAGCAGAAATTAATGAAGACTCCAAAATAGCCAAGAGATGAAGCTCATTTTCTAAATCTGTCCTTAACAAGAAAAATGGACAAAAGAGATGTGGATAAATGGGAAGTAATGATGCCTTGGGGAAGAGAAGAAGAAAGACAATGAAATCTATAGAGAATAATTGGGGCTGGGAAATACGAACACTTCATTTAATCTTTAAGGCTGGGAGACACAAAGGCCGGGGACAGAGATGTTGACTCAGCACTAGACTGGAGTTTAAAAGGTTAAAAGCAGTCAAGATCATGAGGAAACTCTTCAAGTTCAGTCCATGAGGTCCTGGAGAACTGAGATAACCAGGAAAAACACTGCCACAAAGGTGAGTCCAGGGATTTTTTTTTTTTTCCTAAGAGAACTGTGAAATAAATATCACAGAGTCTCAGCTAGGGGAGCGTGTGGCCATGTTACCCAGGTCACGTTGGTTCTGCTCTGATTGGATCAGAATTGCACATGAAACGAGTGAACAGAAGAAATTATCAGGGAGGACTTGAGCAGCTCAGGACTGCAGGGGTCTGGAGAAAGGACATAAATGGACAAGAAAAGAGAAAATCAATTTAGGAAGCCGCCTTCTGTCTCACTAGGGAACAAGCAGCAATTCCTGTTCGGGTACCCAGGAGAGGCGACTGCCCAGGAGACTAATGGTGTCAGCGGACTGGGAATTGACTTTCTTTGGAGGCAGTGGATAAATTTGTGAAAGCTCAGAAATTCCAGCTGAAAATGCGCACTTGGGGCATTCTGCGGCACAAAACTCATTTTGGGTTCAACTAAGAGCAAGAAGGGTCTTGCTTAGAAGAGGAACAAGAAAGGCTTTGTTCCGTGTCATCAGACACCCCAGAGGCTGGGCTGTGGGGGATTCAGGGATCCAGGCACATCTGTAGTCACCGCCTGGCCTGCCTGCATGTGCAGGGAGGGCCCCCAGGAAAATCTGTGTTCCTTGCACATCACACGATGTCAGAGGATGGCTCTCCAGTTCATCGAATCTGCCCTCTAGCCCATCCTCCCCACCTCCCAGCCCCAGACTTCATAATGGGAATGGCATGAGAAGCTGCTGCTCCTGCCTTCATTCACATATCACAGCCTGACTTGTCTTTGCTCCTTGGTCACCGGACTCAGTTCTGCACCCTGAGCACACACTGTGTGCTGAAGACCCACCTGAGTGTCAGCCTGGACGCTTAGGAGCATAGCTCACTAGCTCAGTCTCTGCTAGAAACCAGGACCAAAGCTGGGCTCGGTTCGGGGTATTCCCTGATTAGCATCTCACAGCCCCAATCCCTAAAGCTCCCAAACCTGAGGAGGGCTGCTCTGAATTTACTATCGCCCTCATCTCTGCAGCTGACAACAGCCTGGGTTACCCTGCATTGGCCATGGCCACCAGGATGGAGAGTTATTAAGAGAATGGATTTTGGAGGTCTGGAAGCAGGCTGCCTGGACTTGGCTTCTGGCTCTGCCCCTTGGTAGCTGTGGAATCTTAGGCAAGTCAGGAAACTCTCAGCTCCTCAGACTCCTTGTGTGTGAATGGGGACCACAACCATGTCCATATGAGCACAAAAGGGCACATTTAGTGCATGGCATAGAAAGTGATGGCCTTGGAGCTCATGGTATAGGAATGCTTGCCCCTCCAAGAAGGCTGATGCAGGGAGAGGCCAGGGACAAAATACACTGACAACAGCTTTCCTCTGGCCCTGCTCCTTCATGGTCCCAGCTTGAAGCTTTCTTCCAGGAAGAATCTCCCAGAATGCCATGAGGTCAAGGCTGGGCCATATATCACACCGCCGCCTTCTAGAGATGAGGACGTAGATGAAGGAGTTAGGCGGCTTATCCAAGGTCGTCTCACAGTGAGAGAGAGACAGAGACAGAGACAGAGACAGACACAGAGAGACAGAGAGACAGAGACAGAGATACAGAGACAGAGAGACAGAGAGAGACAGAGATACAGAGACAGAGAGACAGAGATACAGAGACAGAGAGACAGAGAGAGACAGAGATACAAAGACAGAGAGACAGAGAGACAGAGACAGAGAGACAGAGCAATGCACAAATCAGTCTCTGCTAGAAACTGGGGCCAAAGCTGGGCTTGGTTCGGGGTATTCCCTGATTAGTATCTCACAGGCCCAACCCCTAAAGCCAACATCCATGTACACAAGCACTGCCTGTTCCTTCCAGCCCAAGGGCTAGTATTCCTTTTCTCTGGCCCCCACCCAGCCACACTCCTGCAGATCATTCTGACTCAAGCTTCCCAAATCATTAGACCTGTGAAAACCCTATTCCACTGACAAATGGCTCCATTTCCAAATGCTGTCCCCATGGTAATTCTTCCAGAGCTTACCTGCTGGCCAGATTCGATGGCCTGAAACCACGAACATGAATTTCAACAGCTCCAGGAGGAAGTCCAAGTGGAAAACGGCTGCACACTATCACAGGGGCAGCAGCCACTGTGCCCTGGGCAGGTCAGCACCCACCCAAGCCCACACCTCCTCCAGCCACCAGCCACACCAGCCCACCACCACTCACAGCTGAGCAGGGCCTCTAGCTAAGGGCCAGTGGCTCCTCCACACCTCACACTGGAAGGCCCTGGAGATTTTCAAGCACCGTAAAGCACAGGGAGGAGAGAGCTGTGTCCCAAATAGCTCAAGATCAATAAAGAGCAGCCAGTTCTTACTATGCACTAGTTGAGGCATTTCTACTAGAGGAGGCACACAGCTCTCCCTATCACGGTGTCCCTCGCACAGATTCAGAGACCCTTTCTGGGTAGTGACAGTGAAGGCACGTTCTGCAGCCCTTCTACTCCAGGCACTGCTGACACTGTTATTCCAGCCTTATCTTTTCCTCTATTTTTTCCCTCTAGCTACAGCAAAAATGTATTCCTCTCTTACACCACATGTCCACAGGTCAGTTGTGGCTTCACCCCCATCATCTTCCCAGCAAGGGTCAGGCTAATGGAGTGGCCTCCACCTAGAGCACTAATATCCTCCACTCATGGCAGAGGAAAGAGATGTAGTAGCCCCTGCACAGGTTCCGGAAGCTTCAGCTAAGCAGGAGCACAGGCTTCCTGCATGCAACCCACCCCTTTAAAGTGTCTAGCTCAATTGCAAACAGTGATGCAGTTCATAATCTCCACATTCTTGAGTGGCTGAGGCAGGAGGATTGCAAGTTCAAAATCAGCCTGGGCAACTTGGTGAGACTCTGTTTCTAAATGAAAAAATGTGAAGGACTCGGGCTACATCTCAGCAGGAAGGCTCAGGGTGCAGTGCCCAATACTAAATAACAACCCAATAAAGTTCAGTTCACAGGCTATGCTATATTCATAGAGTAGTACAACTGTTATTGTGATCAATTTTAGAATCTTTTCATTACCCCCCCCCAAAAATCTATAAGAGAATAAGGAATAATATAAACGCCTGGTGTGCTCTGCCCACCCCGCCCCTGGAGCACACTGAGATGGCGATTGAGACGGGGTGTGGTGGCGCGTGCCTGTAATCTCAGCACTTGGAAAGCTAAAAACAGGAGAATCACTGGGTCTGATCTATGTAGTGAGACCCTGTCCTAAATACAAAAGAAAAAAAAATATGTGTATACTCTGTCACATCCATAATAGTATTTTATAAACAGCTAAACCATGTTTCCCAGCCACCACACCTCTCTCTGAGACATCCTAGGAAAGAGCTTTTAAACTAGGATCTAAAGGAAGTCTGTATTCCCTGTCAATTTGTGGAAAATGCTGTGCATATACGTGGGGAATGTTTCTCCTGTGGACTAAATCTATACTTCTAATAACATTCTCAAGAGAAATTTTTTTAAATGAGGAGCCATTGTCCTGGTTTTGTCAAGGACCAAAGAACAATAAACTGAGGATAAGAACCCCAACTTACCCACCTTTACAGCCTCTGCAGCATGCAGCCCCTTGGGGAGGGTGGGGACCTTTACATACTTATCTAAGTGCATACAATGAAGATGACTGGCATACTGTCACCAAAGTCATAATAACCATAGCCATTATGTTATGTGGAGCTCTTATTCCGGACCAGACATTCTTCAGTCCTTCCTATGCCTTATTTCATTTAATCTTCCATTATCCTCATTTTTCAAATGAGAGGATTAAGGCATAAATATGCAGTAGGTTAAGTAACTTGCACAAGATGCACAGATTGATATGATAAAGCCAGAATTTAAATTCAGTCAGTTCAGCTCGAGAGCACATAATATAAATTACTCATCAAAATAACCACATCAGTGAGCCAATAGCTCAAACAAGGGGAAGCATTGCATGCCCTTTTTATTTTGTTTTGTTACAGGGTCTTGCTAAACGGGCCAGGCTGGCCTCCTACTCTTGATCCTCCTGCCTCAGCTTCCTGAAGAGCTGGGATTATATGTGTGTGCCACCATGCCTGGCTCAGCCGCTGGGTCTGAAGGAAACTGTGAGCAACCAGAGCTGTCTGAGAAGAAAGCTCAAAGCTAACTTGCCTTTGTTGTTTCTTCTACTTTATACTTCTTGTGCTATGATTCATATTTATATCTGTGCATTCTTATAATACCGGTGCTTTGTCTTTACATCCTTTCTTTTAAGCAAGGCTGCATGGGTTTGGGTCATACACAGAAAACCAAGGAGCTCCAACTAGACAGGATCCAAGGAGAGTAAATAAGATGCTGTAAAGTCAGAATCCTGCCTCTGGGAGTACTGAGGTCTAGGTCCTGGCCCTGGGTCTGTCTGCTCTCACTCATGAGGATCACATTCAAGGGAAGTCTGCACTTAAGATTCCTTCTCAGCCACAGAATAATCAAGTGGCCAGTACCTCAACAAATAACTACTGACTCCCGCCAACAGAAGCCATAGTTGTAGGTGCTAGGTACCCAGAGATCCATGGCATGCATCCTGAGTCCATAAGAGCTCACATTCTCATGGGGAGATGCAATACAAACTACTGAACGAATAGCCGAATGAAAGAGCTGGAGGGATGAGCAAGAAATCAAGCTGTGTGACTGAATAAACAGTAATAGATTTGTGCGGCCAGAGAAGTCCACTAAGTTGGGATGCTCAGAGATCACCTCGAGAAGAAAATAACATGAAAATGAGTGGTACCCAAGAGCCAGCCATGCAGAGATCTAGGGCAGGGGACTTGTCCAGGTCAGATGATCAATGGGTACCAGCTTCCAAAGAAGGAAGGAGTTTAGCACATTTGAGAAAGTGAAAGAAAGCTCAAGGCTGCAGCACAGACAAGCAAGGGGGAAAGTCCTAGGAAATTAAAGAGGGAGGTAGAAGCAGATCTATCTGGATCCTGCAGCCATGAGGAGGGGCTTAGCTTTAATTATAAGTCAAACGGAAGCAATTGGAGGGGTTTAAGCAGCCGAGTGGCACAATCGGACTGATGTGGTTAAAATACCACTCTGGCAACTGTGCTGAGAATGAAAAGCTGCGGAAAGAAGTGGAGCCAAGCAAGGCAGGCAGGAGGCTGCTGTCATCGTGCCAGAAGATGAGAAGGTAGCCTGGGCCAAAATGGCGGATTTGGAAGACAAGAGAAGGAGATGGATGTACAATATTTTATAGACTATCTGAAGAGTGGAATGATGAGGAGGGGAGGTAAAGGAAAAGGAAGACAGTCAAGAATGACACCCAAGGCTTGATCTAAGCGATTTGGTGGGTAGCCTGTGTCACTTATAGGAAAAACAACACTGAAGGGAAACAGATTTAGACTGAAGAGGTGACCCATGACCCCAAATCCCATCTGGGCCAAGTTAAACTTGATTTTGATTTAACTATCCAACTAGAGGTGTCAGCGAGGCATCCAATGGAATGAGGGAGAAGAATAGGGGTAGGAGTATAAACTTGGGAGTCTGGGTCCAAGATGCCTCCCCTCCTTAACTATCTATGACTATGATATAGAAGATCAATGAACAAGGAGGAAGTCGTGAGCCTTTTTGTTAGAGCTGTTAAATTCTTTCCAAGCATTGTCTTACTTAAGGCTCAAAGGTATAATCCTAGTAAGCAGGAGGAATTTATGCATTTACCTCGAAGCTCATGGAAATTCAGGAGATTTCCCCAGCTCAATAGCACAGCAGTCTAGGGCTTGCACCTCAGTCTTTCTGTCTGCAAATCCCATGCTCCTGATTATCTGTTAAGGACATTCAATGGCCGCACTCTCCACATAGAACACAGCAGGAAGCATATTCATAGAGCAACAGTATAGGGATGAGTATGCCAGCCATTGATCTCTTTGGAATTTGGGAAAAGATGCATAGCAGAAGGTGAGAGGCAGGGCTGGGGAGATAGTTCAGTGGAATGAGTGCTTGTCTGGCAAGTGCAAGGTCCTGAGTTTGATCCCTGGTACCACAAAAAAGAAACATAGTAACTATATATATCATCTTGGAATTCAGAATCAGAGCTTATAGTTAGTAATTTGCAAAGCATAATAAACTATCATGTTTTTAATCCCAATAATCTCAGGAAACATTGGTTTCACAACTGGTATCCCAAAAAGGTAGGGACAATAGCCACTTCCTCTTTTCCTACCCACCTAGCATTTGCTGCCTTTTCCTCCCTGTGAACATAACATAGTTGATACAACTGCACCCAAATCAGGACATCCCCCGCCTACCACACTTCTCTCAGCTGAAGATCAAATGCGTCTTTGCTAACAACAGCAGGAGAAATAGTTTAGTCTGACATCCAGAGCTTTTTGGAAAAGAGCAAGAAACTGAACCCAAAAGAGATCCCACCACAACCCACTCTAAGGGATTAAATAAATTCTTTTGGCTTGCTGGAATCTTATATTTAATATTCTTGGAAATAAGTAGGCCATAGGCCAATGCTAAGAAATCTTTCATAATAAAGACATTCAGTCTGTAATGTAGCTGTTGTTATAGGATTTGACCTGAATAGAAAAAGATACTAGACAGAGCTTTCTCAGCAGAGCTCCTTGAGGGGAGAAGGCGCTAAATCCCCATGAGGAAATAGCAGCTCTCTAATAAAGTTTTAAAGACCCCCATTCCTCCTATAAGTTCTTGCTGTGAACACCAGAGAGACAAAACATTCCTGGGATACAAAAAGTACACAGGCTTCAGAGTCAAAGGGATTGGAGTCCACACCCGGGCTTACTGAATGACCTCAGGAGAACTCAGCTATGATTTCCGAATCTCAGTTTTCTCATCTACAAAATAGGATTGCAAAAGCCCTCCCTTAGCATCACTGTGAGGAGTAAGTGAGCTCATATTTGCAAAATCATTGGGCATCATCCTCAGCATTAGCAAGTTCTCAGCCTTGGACCATTCTTTTTGGAGACGACTTTCCTTGATGCAATTTTCTAAGTATCATAGGCATTTTTTTAAACACTTCTGCGAAAAACATTTCCCTTCTGGCCCATAGGTAGAGTGGAAAGATTCCTGGAAAGAGAATCACAGGACCGAGGTACAGTCCCCTGGCTACACACCAGTGGGACATCTTCACTAGGCCTGTCTCCTCAACAGGCCCCTAAGGCTGTCTGCCCCACCCCTGGCCCAGGGTGGTTATAAGAATTCAATGAGATAATGTAGGAGGAAGCACTCTGAAGGACTTGAAGCCCTCTCAGATGGAGGGAAGGGCCGTCACTGGAGTGCAGCGCCTAGAAGAGTATCTGCATTGCTCTACTTATGGGGACTCCAGATGGTGGAGAGCCAGCTGTACGTGAGCCACGCCATGCCAGGGAAAACAAACCCCATAAAGGACAAGTGGGGCCAGCTGCGGCACAGAGGCTCAGGGGACTTAGCAAATAGTCCAAGCTCAACGGTCTTGCTGGATGTGCCTCTAATCAGACGGAGATGAAGAACGTTGCAAGCATATTACTAGCAGTTGCTTAGATCCTGGAGGAAACTACCAGTGCCTCCAGAGGTGTCTGCAATGGAGTCTGGATGTGAGCAAGGGAACCACATCCACAGAGCTGGAAATGTGATCATCGCAGCCCCTAAGGAGAGGGAGTGTACTGAGGGTGGAAGCCCAGAATCCCCAGAATTTAAACAAAAATGTTCAGGACAGCCATCGTGGTCACCTTAGCCTTCCTACTCTGTCCTATTCTTATCACCATCACAATAATAATAATAATAATAATAACCATCATTATTCACCACTGTCATTTCTGAGCTCTGTTCACCAGGCCTCAGGCTAAGTGCTCCATGGAGCACGTATCCCTAAGTCATTACCACATCCCATGCCTACAACGAGCACTTACTATGCTCTCTTTACAGATGAGCAAGCAGCTACTGTGATTATCAGCTGAGGAAGCTGTTACCGCAGCAGATCCTCCCTCCATATGTACATATGAGAGTCAAGAATCTTCTCATCTCTCAAATAAGATCTCCCTGGATGTATATTAATCAAAAGCTCACTTTTCTCATGCAAAAAGATAGAGAAAGCTGCATCAGACAAGAGGAGAAAGTCACTCATAAACCTTGAAGTGGTTATGGCTCACAAGTGGTTACAGGCTTCTTTGTGGCAAACGACAGGCCTTAATTTGGCTCATTTTCTGACATGAGGAAGAAGAACATGGACTCAGTTAGGGCTAAAGTAAGGGTTTGGGACAGCTGGACCAGTTGGAATGGCTTAAGATAACTCGACATTGGTAGAGGGGCAATGACGTCACTTCCTGCTTCTTATTCTGTACAGAGGGGAGACAAAAAGACTTCTCAGCCATCACCCTAAAAAAGAGAAAAAGCCGCCAAGCCAGGGCTTGGCAATTAGTGTTGGAGTAAGTGATCATCTTGTGATTGCTCAGCTGGAGCCTGAAGACTTGTAAATGCATTTAGAAGACAGAAATAGAAGATGTTGTGAGAGAGCAGTGAAACCTGGCCCATTTGCCAGAAGAAAATGTCCCAAAGCTGCCGGGAAATTCACTCAGTCGGGATTTGGGGTGTGTCTTCACAAATGAGGAAGGTTAATAAATAAAACTCGTGGATGAAGCCAGCGCATGTGCCCTGTCCTACCCATTTGCCTCTCTGTGATCCTCAGCTCCTTGGGAGTCCCACGGTGTCTACCAGGCACTTCGGCCAGGTATTGGCTCCCAGGCACAACCAGGACCCAATTAAGGATGGACTCTGGCAACCTGCACTCCTCAGTGAGCCCCTGGAGTCAACAGGGAGTACTCAGGCATGAGCAGCCCACTTGTCCAGAGAAAACAGGGCTTGAAGTTCATGTTATCACCAGGCCCTACTCCACTTAGACCCCTGCCACATTGCCTCACAGATCTTGGAAGGGCTACCAACCTTTGTCACAGCTTCTTCTAGGGATATCAAGGGCAAGCCAAAGACATCCTGGAAAACCACCTGTGAGATACCTGTAGCCAAGATGCACCCCGGCTCCCACTTTGTGGGTCCATAGGAACACGGCAAGCCCTAAGGCTTTCTCCATCTCCCTGAGAGCTGTGGGTGGTACCAACCATGCACTAGAAGGTCCTGAAGCATGAGCATCAGGCCCTGTCCCCAAAAGGAATATGGAACTTCTTCCATATTAATGATTTTCCTCTCCCAAATTGACTGTACACCACAAATTAGCACTCTGCCCATGGAGCAGTTTCATTTGGGCCATAGAATTGAGGGGCTTTGTTTTGACTACAAGTATTTAAAATCTGAGCAATTTTACAGGTTCTCCACATCTTTTTAGAAAAAGCAGCAGGTCTAGCAACACTGTCCCCACTGCCACACAGCAGCAGTCAGATGGAGCTGCTTGCTAACTGCACCATCGACAGGGACACATGGTCCCCATCCTCCACTGTCCCCGCCTGGTCTGTCTTGGGCATGTGGCTTCTGACCTTGGTGTGCGTTACTATGAAAAGGAAGCCTTCTCAGATGTCCAAAGCTCCCTCCCTTGAGACAATTTACAATGAAACTCAAAGCTCAAATAAAATAAACACCTGGAACATCTGGTCCAAGGCCCTCCTTGGGGCCCAGCTCTGCCTATGGCTGCACGGAACACACATCAGGAAAATCTCACCACAGAGACTACACCAGAGCAAGGGGCAAAAGCAAAACCAGAGAGTTGAAAGGAAGGTCTCAGACCCCCATAGCTAATACATCTGGCCCTGAGCAGTGACCATGGAGCTTGCTGTTTCCAGAGAAAGGAGAGAGAGTGTAGCACAATGCAGAAGTGGCCATAACTAACGAGCATTTACTAAGCACTCACTATGTGCTTGGGAAAACACAGAGGCCCAAGGATAAGGCCTGGTCTCCCCAGGACAGAAATTATTCCCAGAGTACTCCAGAATTTTCTAGCATCTTCCCTTTCTCTGCTTGGAGTATCCTCTCTCCTGATAGCTTCCCCCTGGAATCTCCACTACTTTTTCTTCAGCACTGGGAATTGAATCCAGGACATACTGAGCTACCTCCCAGCCCTTTTCTATTTCTTATTTTAACACAAGGTCTCACCAAGTACCTACTTTGTATAGGTTGGGCTTGAACTTTTGATTCTCCTGCCTCAGCCTCCCAGAGTACTGGGATTACAGAAGCACATCCCCACTCTTGGCCTCTACCTCTTAAGGGATTTCTCCCAGCTAAGCTGCCCTTCCACCACCAAATGCAAGCCATCAGTAAAACTCTCCAGTGCCAGGTGAGTCTACATGCCATTCTTCTATTTTCTTCCCAAATGCAATGGACCCCAACCAATTCCTACAGAATCTCCACTCTTTGGGGCCATACTCATCGAGTGTCCAAGATCTCCACTGTCCTTGAGCTCCTGGAGAACTAACCCAGACAACAAGTACCCCCCAGGGGTGTGGGAGGTAGACATTTCCCATGATCACTCAAGTAAGGTCCAATTTCATGCCCACCAGACCTTCTCTTCAGAAAATAGCATCTTCCCAATGAATGCCAGAATCTGTCAGCCCAGAGCCAGACTTGAAGAGGAACCATCAAGTCTGATGATTTTCTCCCACTGAGTCCACTTGGCCCCAATCCCTAAGGAAGCCGCTGCACCCATAAGACAGAGCAGTGGGGAAGAACGAATGGGGAGAGGAACAGACAGGCATGAAGCCCACCCATTGCCATGTAACCTCCCGCTCATCCCAACCAGAGCTGTGTGGCAGTACAGAGGTGTCTACTTCTCCAAGATCTACACACACACACATACACACACACACACACAGTGCCCCTACACATGATCTCAGAAGTGTACAGTTCACATTATACCTGCATCGAATTTCATCATTTCCATTCCCATACATCTACAAATTTCATCAGAGATTCCTCCTTTTAGCCCTGGTCCTAGACTTTTCCTTCTAAGAATATCAGAGGTCACCAGATCCAAACTCCTTATTTTAAGAGGCAAAGCTGGAGGCCCAAGAAAGTCACTGCACCCACCGACGGGCAGCACAGATGGAGCCAACTGTCAGCCTTAGTCTCCAGAGTCCCATGGTCAAGGGTGTCTCTGTGTGTGCCCCACTGTCCCACAGCCTGCTGTACTCACATGTAGCGCAGATGGGGGTTCTTAGCAAAGGCTCTGGGTTGGATGCTCCGGAGTCCCGAGTTCTTGATGGTCCTGTGCAGAAGGAAAAAAAATTCAGTTGCATTCTGGGTTCTGAGGCCCCAGCCTGGGTGCTGAGGCCTGTACCTCACTATCCCATCACCCCTGGGTGGCCCAGCAGAAGTCAGCAAGTGGCACCTAGTTTCACACTCCTCAGGGCTGGGTGAGGGGTTGGGCTGCAGTCAGTGGTCCAGGCAGTTACCCTCTACATACTGGTCAGTGGGTGAGGGTGTAGACTCCTGCTGGAGCAGGAATCACAGGCCACTGCCCCTTTGGCACCTTCTCGCGCACCCACACTAGGTCCCCATCACCACAAATACCAAAGAAGTGGTTGGAAATCTAGTGCTAGCTGAGGACCTTCTCTCAAGTGCAGGGCCAAAGAAGGAACAGTGGGCCTGGGTGAGGTGCCAGTCTTGAAACCCTGGCATCAAGGTGCAGCCATGCAACACCAAGCCCACCCAGATTGGGGGTGGGAGCTTAGGACAGGCTTTGACATCTCCAAAGTGGGCAGCATAGCCCTCCTGAAAGAGAACCCACAAGAGGTAAAGGACAAATGTTCGCTGTGGCCATCAACCTGTGGAAGAGCCGACTGGGCACATCCCACCCCTTCCCCAAAGGGTGGTGCACTCACAGCTTCTGGAGTCCCGTGTAGAGCTCCATGTCCACGGCATTCAGCGTGTGCAGGCTGCGCCAGTTCTCTATATGTCTGTGGGAGGAGAGGACACAAGGGTCAGAGGCAGAGTCACAGGCCAGCGTCAGGTGAGCAGGCAGCCACGCTGAGGGCGCAGGCTTTCCAGCCAAACAGCACCAGTTTTAAAGGCCAATTTGAGTGTGAATCTGTGTGGGTCAAATGCCAGTCAAGCCTCCTGCCAGGTCACCAGGTATCTCGGAACCTCGGTTTCTTCCTCACTGGTGAGACTGACTGTGAGGATGAAGTGGATTCACAGATCCCAAGGAGCCAGCAACACTGGAAACCTAATCTCCTGCTTGTCTTCCTGACTCAGTTTCCCCCTGTTTCCTTTCTTTTGGGCAAGCTCTTTTTCCTTCCCCTAGGTCCTGCCCACAAAAACAATATAAAGGTAAGGCTTTTACAAGGTGGGTGTGGCTTACCCATCGGCCTGGCATCTGTATGGAAAAGCCCAGGAGGACACACAGCGGGCTCAGGCAGCCGCCTAGGGGTGACCACAGCCAGTCCACCTGCAGCTCATCCAGAAAACCAAAGGCTTGATTTAGAGAGCTGACTTCAGAGAGGAGGAGGCGCCCCAGAGCCAGGAGGCAGCGTGGAGTGGGGATGTCGTACTGCCCACCGGGTAGTGTGGGAGCTGTAGTGGCTTTGTCTCCAAGGCTGCATCTGCGTGGCTCTGAGCAAGTGCTCGGCACTGCCTGGGGCTCTTGCTTCCTCATTTGTAAAGGACACGATTGCCCGGGATCAGCAGTTTCTCTCCCTTTTCATCACGAAGATCTCTTTTGAGACCTTTTTCCTAAGACACTTCATGTTTAAGGAGGTTTCTGTCTAGCAAGCATACTACATTTATTAAATAATAATTAATTCATCTTCTCAGATTTATTAACAGTGATATAAATCACTGCTAGCCAGAGCTTTTTATCAACAGACACAAACAAGTACTGCCTTGCCCAGAGCATAAATTCCAGCCCAAAGCCAAAAAAAAAAAAAAAAAAAAACCAAGGCCTGTGTTAGCAGGAGGAGGCTCATCTGGAGATGGGTCTGACTTCTGTTAGTTCCTTAATATTGAGAAAATGCCAGGAACCAACATCCCTCATTACACCCCTCATTATACCTTTATTGATTACCAAGGCCCTTTCCTGCTGAAAAGCTGCACAAACCTGACCACTCACGCTCACACATTGCTGCTGTCCCACGGGCACCAAAGGACCCCAGCAAAAGGCTTCTGCAGCCCACACCTACCTGCGGGGTCGAACTCCAATCAATGCCCATGAGGTCTAAATCCCACCTCATCTAAAGGTACAGAAAGGTAACAGCTCACCCTGGGATAAGGCATGCTGTGGCCAGAATAGTGACAGCTACCTTCCCCAGACGTCTCCTCCCAACTCCTCCACACCCATGGCTCCACCATATGCCACCAAGTCCAGCCAGAGCCAAGAAGGCAGCAGGGCTGTGGCTGCCAGGGCCTCTGGAAATACTTCGGTGCCATGCAAGGATGAGCTATGCTGAGAGCCTGTTTCGTTCCACATTCTCCTAGGGCCCCTGCCGAGCGGGCAGAGACGTTGGCATCTGCTGGGGACATGGGCCAGGTGGTCAGGCTGGTGCTGCGCTCCAATTCCAAAGCCTCCTCCCTGAAAGCCTCATGGCTCCAGGGCGGTCTGCCTGGTCTGGTCTGATCCCACCAAGGCAGGGAGCCTGGCATCAGTTCAGATGAAAAGGACAGCCAGGAGGGGTAGGACCACCTGTGCCACTAAGTGCCCCCAGCATTCTCCCCAGGCTGTGGGCTGTGCCAATTATCAAGCAGATTGCAGTGTTTGTACAGCATGCTGCTTGCTCCCAGAGCCTGGTTTCCTATAAGGAGCTGCTTCCAATGAGGGGCTGTCAGTTAAATTGTTTAAATAAATGAAATTATTTTTCTCAGCCCACATTAGCATTCCATTAATGCATCTTTATGATGGCTTGGCTGTCAATCACCACTATACTCAAAAATTTTGCTCTCCTTTGCCACCCTGTCCTTAGATCCACAAACTGACCCTTCCCGACCTGCACACACACTGAAAGAGGGAAGGGGTATGAGTGGGTGAATCAACCGGATGTAGATGAAAGGAAGATTCCTACTTCCTCTGTTGCACCTGAAATTTCCTAAATAAGGGGCTAGCATAGTGCAACAGTTTGGCAAGAAGGTGGGACTTATGAGCTATGGTGGTGAATGCCTGGGAGGCTGAGGAAGGAGGGCTGCAAACCCCCCAGCAGGGGCAACTTACTGAGACCCTGTCTCAAAGCAAAAGATGATAGGATTGAGGATGTGACTCAGCGTAAAGACCCCAGCTGAGCTTAAATCTTCAGTCAGACATTGCCAGTCTTACAAAAAAACCTACTGCTATTATGGACTACTGGTCTATATTGGAATATTTTGCTGAATTCAAGCACCTATAATATTTAAATAACAATGGAATACCATTCCCTGACAAAACTAAACAAAAAAGAGGATACAAATGAATAACCATTTTGTATCTGTATATTCAAAATAGT